>JADGJF010000326.1:0-23700 GCA_027596845.1 Quaeritorhiza haematococci | reverse complement strand
GATGTGGTGCAGCACTACACCAGCATCTCGCCGCTGCGCTGTTCGTTGGTAGCCGCCTTGTCTCCTTTTAGGATCTGCACACACAAAAACTCGTAGAAATTTTTTCGACGTCCCCCACAAAAAAGTTTACAAATGGAAAAGTCACCTCACCTCGGACCGTGTCTGGGACCGTGTCTCGCACCAGCGCTTCTGGATCTGTTCTGGATCTTCACGGTTCAAAAGCAACGAGCAAGTGATGTACGGAGCTGTCAATCTATTCTTTAGCCAAACCTTTAGCCATAACCATGTGCACTCGTTTCCCAAGGACTGCGCAGTACCTTGTTGCTAGTACTAAGTGGCCAAGTGCTGTGTTCAGAGCGACGCAAAAATTGCAAAGGCGGACTTTTCCTATTATATAAGCTCGTAGAAGCGTCCCTCGCCAAACCTTTGATAGTCGCGGGTCATCTGAACAACCTCAGCCAGATCCTCAGCGTCTTGTAACGCTTTTGTGGGGGAACAGCCATCTCCATTTTTTCACTTTCTGACCCAAAACAATAAAAACAAACTTGGACGCTCACCGCCCGTAAATCCCGCCGTTGTCATTGGAGACCCTGAGAGGACGGAAGGAAAGCAGAGGCAAAGAGCACAATGAATGCAATCAGACATTATCTCCGAAGAACATGGAAGGGTTTCAAATGGGTTTGGGACAAAATCTCGTTGACGCATTGGATCTTGATCTTCATGGTACGTCGGCATCCCTGCAGGTTCCCGCCTTTCTTTTTCCAATTTCTGAGGACAAACAGTACAAACAAGTTAAGTCAACTGAAATCTTAACTCAACAACACCCGCACTCCTCTCCCCGCAATCCAACAACAATTACAGGTCCTCGGCGTGATAATTGGCTGGCAGGCTCCGGAGGTTGGCAAACAGCTCAAACCGTTCGGACTGGCCTTCTTGAGGATGATTAAGTTCTTGATCGTTCCCCTCCTGGCGTCAACACTCATCGTCGGTATCGCTGGGCATTGTGAAGGTATGCACTATTCCATCCAGACTGACAGCCGCCTTGCATTTTTTGACCATTTGGTACAAAGAAAACGATCAATCCTCTCAATCAACCCTACTCTCGGGCCTTCTTTTCATCTTAAGATGTGAAAACGCTCGGCAAGCTCGCGCTGCGATCGCTCATCTACTTCGAGGTCGTTACAACACTTGCTTTAGCTGTTGGTTTGGCTATGGCTAACATCTTTAAACCTGGGCAAGGCGTTAACTTGGACGGAGCACACGAAGAGCCGACGATCAAGGGAGAAACATTGACACTGTACGTTTCCCTGCTTTTCGGTTCTTTTGTGTCGTAATTGGTATTATTGGCAGGCAGAACGAATGAGTCGTACTTAAAGTGCATTCCTTCCTTTTCAAGTGAGTCCGAATTGATCAAGATTTTCCCGCAGTCGTTCGGCGAAGCCTGGACCCACAACGAGATTCTGCAGGTCGTCGTGGCCTCGATCCTCTTCGGCGTCGCTCTCATCCAGCTCCAAGGCCCACAAAAGAAAATGCTTATCGACATCACGGAGGGCATTTCCCAAATGATGTTCAAGGTCACTAATATCGTCATGAAGGGAGCTCCGTTGGGTATCGGGTGCGCCATGGCCAACGCAATTGCCCGCAGTGGCCTCGGTGTTCTGGTGTCTCTCGCCAAACTAGTCGGCTCTCTCTTCGGTGCCCTTATCCTCTTCGTGCTGCTTATCCTCTTCCCGATCGCCCTTCTCTTCAAAGTTCCCATCCGGGACTTTTTGTACCACGTTCGTCGCCCCGTCATGATCGCTTTCTCAACGGCGTCCTCCGATGCGGCACTCCCAGATGCCATGATCGAGATGGAGAAATTGGGCGTTCCCAAGCACGTCGTTGCCTTCGTCATTCCAACAGGGTACTCGTTCAACTTGGACGGGACGACACTATACCTCGCTATGGCCGCCCTCTTTTGTGCACAGGCGGGGGGGATCCAAATGGACATCAAGGACCAGCTCCTGATCATGCTCACCCTCGTCATCTCAAGCAAGGGCGTAGCAGCGGTTCCACGGGCCTCCCTCGTCATCCTCTCTTCCGCGGTCTCGAACTTTGGGCTCCCGATGGCAGCGGTCAGTTTGATCTTCGGTGTTGACCAGATTATGGACATGGCTCGGACAACAGTGAATTTGTTCGGAAATTGTCTCGCCACGGTAGTCTTGTCGATTTGGGAAGGATCGTTCCGAAAGGACCCGGAATGGATCAATGCCAACTTGGCTGCCGCGGGTTCCATCGATGAGGAGGCCGTCCAAGTCGCTGCGACCAAGGATGACGCGTCTCCCGGAGAAGTCAAGAAACTCGATGAAGTTCAACAATCGTAATCGTAATCGTAATCGTTTATGGGTCATTAATGGTTTGGGATCTTGGGGGAACTCGATGGAAAGGGATGGTGTGCTGTGTGTGTGGTTATTTAATCCTAATCTTGCACTGTTTAGATATTATTTTTTTTGCTCTTCCTTATTTAGATCATGTTTTCAAAGCTTTTTGTAATGTACACTCTGAGTTTTAGATTAAAATTATCTCACGAACCATTCTTGTATTTTCACCAATGTTTCTGAATCGATCAATAAGACTGACACCACTTCCAATCTTGAAGTCATCGAATTGCTTTATGTGGGAATCCGCAAGTGTGTGCCCGATTTTCCGATCACACTCGGTCGTGAACAGGTGGGAATGTACTAAAGGACGTAGCCCAGGACAAAGCAATGTGTATCTTGTTCAAAAAATGGTCTATTGGCTGTATAAATACCATGGAACCCTACTAAAAAATGAGAGTGTTTCATGATTATGAGGTCCTTCCCACTACCAACGTCATCGAATTCGAATGTCGCAGACGCACCCTTCACCTCGCCCTCCCTCTGAATGTTCTTTTCTACTCCTCCTCATCCTCATCCACATCTGTCAAGCTGAGCGAGCTTGCCGGAGACATGGGCGTCATTCCCAGTTCCTCCTCCTCTCGCTCTGCTCCTTTCCCAGATTTATCACCTCGGTTGCTGGCGATGGCGGTGTCCTTCAAATCTTGGAAGGGATCCAGATCGTCTACGAGGAATTGATTGATCTGCCCTAACGTTTCGTCGATGTCGAAGGAACCTGTGTTTCCCGCAAGTGCAAAAGGTGGGTTGTGTGTTGAAAAGAGTGATGAGATTGAGATATGTTGATGCGAGCCAAGAAAACGGAGAAAAGAAAGCAAATGAAAGCAAAAAGAAAGGGTAACATTTGCGGAGAAACGTGGAGCAAACCCACTTTGACTTTGACTTTGATGACGCAACCCACTAGGAGGACAGGTCCGCATACTGGGTCTACTTGGCGATATGCCATTAACAAAACTGCTCATGTCAATATCTTTCTGCGGAGAGCCGTTCGCAATCTTTTATCGTGTTTACATAACCGAAGAAAAGAGAAATGGAAGGAAAGCCAGTTTCAGTTTCCGAGTCTGTGACATATCCCAACCGATTCCCCGTCCACTCACCGCAGAAAAGTCTTTCACGGGGGAATCCCCAATGAGGAAGTTCAATCCCATAGCCGGAGATGATTTCTTTGGGGTGGACTTGCTCGATGATGATGATGCTGCCGCCGAGGATGATTTCGATGATATGCTGTCGGCAGCAGACGTTGTTGTGGATGGTGTGATCGTGTTGGGGTTTGTTACGTCCTGTTGTTGTTGTTGATTGTGTATGTGGTTTCGACTTGTAGATGTCTGGAGGGCCGATTTGTCACCGCCGTTGTTGTCGTTCAATTGGCGTTGCTCATCCCCGCCGCCTTCATCTGCAAAGTTGAATATTGAGGACGGAGATCGTTTCTTTGATTTGCCCATGCTGGACGATGATGGCGATTGCCGGGTTGATCGCTGGATGGATTTCATAGGGAAACATAACAAAAAACAAATAAATACCGGAAGAACAATGACAAACGGGGCAAAATCAGACGGGCACCAATATGAACTGCTTGAATCCAATGATCCACCTTGAAAGTCTTGAACGTTCTTATCGCGCGGCGTGGTGTGGGTGCATAATCTTCTGGAGAAACATCATCACCAGCGGCAACCCCACCCCTCTCATCCTCAGCCTCATCATCAAATCCCAAAATCTCACGAATCTGTTCCTGAGTATCTTCATCGCTCCCCGGAAAGTCAAAAATATCCTTCTTCTTCTTCGGCTTCTGTTGTGACCGGGCTTGTTGTTGTTTTTGACGGTAACGTTCTGTCGGGCTTATTCCCTTCTTCGACGTTGTTGACGTTTGAAGGTTCGCGGGGCTTTTCTTTCGTGAGGAGGTATGGGGCGCGGTAGCCGTCTTTGTGGTTGCAGGTAGTGGTTGTGTGCTTTGTTGTTGGGGTGTGGTCGAGTCCAGCTCGTCCTTCGGATTTTCTACTTCCATGTCCATCTGGTTGGGTGGATGGGGGATGGCCCTGTCAACAACCTTGGGTGGTTCCTCGATATCCGCGGCAACTTGTGACTGAGGAATCACAACATTATCATCTTCAGATGTTCCTCGGTCATCGGCGTGGGCGGATCTTTCTTTTGCAGTTGGTGGCGTTCGGTCGGGAAGAATAATGGGTGCGTTCGCATAATCGTCGACAAGTGTACTGGAAGCCAAAATCGTAACTGGTGCAGCTTCTCCAAGACACGGTGCCGCTGAAATAGGCTGTGAAGAAGAAACCCGACGACCCTGTTTGACATCGTTTGCAGCCGTCCTTCTTCTTTTGGACTCCGGTTCCACTTCATCATCTGCAGAAAATGATTCTTCTTCCGAGTCATCCAATAGGCGATCACGTTTCCTTTTTGTCACGGTCGAAGCAGGTGCGCTTGAAAGTCCAGCTTTCCTCTGCGTCGGAGAACGCGAGTCCGCAGATGATGATTTCGGGGGTGACTTACGCCCGACAATTGGCTCTGCTCCTTCCCAAAAGAGCGATACAGTCCTCTTCGGTTGTGATCCTCGTGGAGGCGTTGGTGCGATCTCTATGACATCATCATCATCGGATATGACGATCACATTGTCAGGGACAGCAGTACCCATATCGTCCTTGACATTGTTTGCGATTTGGGGTGGCGAAAGAACTGTTTTTACGCTTTCTTCATTTTCTTTTGCTGTCGGGCTCACACTGGCAGCAGATGTGGTGTGAGCTGCGGCTCTGGCGACCTCGGTGTCGGTTATCAGTTGAGGCGAATCCTCCCCCTGAAATAAACAACTGTCGGTGAAATCCAATGTTAACGAGGAAACAGGTGATGTCAGTGGCACAGGTTGCGCTTCGGTGGTGCCAGTGGGGGAGGTAGCCACAGTCTTCTGAGCAGGTTTTACCAAAGCATCGGCGACTGCGGGTTTCTGTGGTGACGCGTTCTCTACAAGAAGTTCGTCCTCACCCCGCTCGTCCCCGCAAAGTACATCATTTTCGCTTTCAGAATCTCGCACAACGACGTCTTCCTCGCCAATACTCGCCGTTTGCAACCGTTGGCTACCCCTGCGCTCCTTGCCCCGCGATTGTTCGAGCCCCTTAAGCTTTGTCAACCCCTCATACCACGGACCTCGATAGTAAAGCCAACTCAATGTCCTGCAACATCTGATGGGATGCGGCTGACCAGCGAGTGCATCCTTCTTCGCCTTCTCGATCCTCTCCCAAAGCCCTTTACGATCCTTCTCTCCAAAACCAAAAACCTCATTTCCTGCATCGTATTGTTGCCGCCGTATATCTGGGTTATCGTCCGAGTCTGGATGAGTGCCTTCCTTTGCGGACTCACCAAGCGTCATGGCAGGACCTGCTGTTGAAAGTGCGCTCGAAACTTGCGGATGTCCGCCCTTTTCGGGCCGAGTTCGGCCCTTTTCTTGACGGATACTGCTCAATGCTTTTACGGGCACCGCTGAAGATTGAGGACCTGGGAGTTGCTGTGCTCGACTCAGTGCTGCAACCTTTGACTGCTTCGGGGTCGAAGGAGGTGAATGTGTTGCGATCGACAACTTGTTTTTCGTAGAGGATGCGTGGGAATCATCGGTTGTCGCGGAGCGAGTAGATGGACAAATCTCGGTGTGGATTGGAAGGTTTACTTCGGACTTTGGAGGAGTTACTGGTGTGATCACTACATGGGTGTTGCCGTCCGTGGAGTTGGAAGCGATCTGTTCGGTTGTGTTGGCACTCGTGGTAGTGCGGGCGGTGTCTAAATCGATCCTGGATTCGAGCAACTTTGCAGCAGACGGGGGACGCGGTGCCCAGCGGAAGAGAGTAGGTGTTTCGCCTGTTTCACCCGCCAGTCTTCCGGACGTGAGCTTCAGAATTGGGGGTTGTTGCTTCCCTCTTGTTCACTGACCTTCTGTAAGTTGGTTTGAGGATGCCCGTATCGTGGCCGCTTCCGACGATTGCGTACTTTGCCGTCGGGGTTGACGGAGTTTGAAACTGACACTGTGACGAGATCGCTTTTGAGGGTACTTCGAACTGTGTGAACTCAACTCTTCGCCTGTCAAATCGTGGTGCGTCGGTGCGTCGTACACCTGCTGGTCCTTCCAAGATCTGGCCGACTTCCAAAGATTCTTGCAGCTGCCACTCAATTCGAGAAATTCAAGCACATGGCGCAACCGCAGCGCAAAGTCGTTCTGGATTCCGAAAACGAAGATGACGCCGAGCCCCATCTCATAACGGGCGTCCATATGTATGCCCTTGGTCGCCGGTGCCCGAGGGTGCCAACACAGCAAGACGACGTGGGAGGGGACGATCTTGCAAGAATGGAGTCCTCATCAAAAGCCGTCTCCGGGTCATCAAAGACGCGACGCAGCCCTCAAAATGTACAGTCTCTGGGTGAGCTTCGACTGCAAACCGCTTGAATGAACGGTCCCAAGACCAGGACGGATCTTGCAAATGTGGTGGGCGCTGATACTGTTGGGTTTCCTTCACCTTACAATCGCATTCTGTCTGCGCGCAGAGCCTTCCAATACTGAAGGTCAGCATGCGAAACGTTCTCGCAGTCTACATCTTGCGGAAAAGGAATCAAGTCCACGAAATGTCCAAGGTCTTCTTGATATGGTCAAACTGGAAATTTGTGTTGATGGACAGCTGGAAGCAGTGCCTTTTTGACAGCTTCTTTTTGTCTATATGACTGGCTTGATCAACAGAACTGTCGTCTGAACCGAATGTTGTTGAAATTGGTCCACATGTTTCGGTCTCTGCAAAGACCACAGAGCTTCCGAAGGAAATACCCAACAGCAAGTTGGATGGAAGCCCACGAAACCTACCGAAAGCATCGCAATATGCAAGTCCAAAAGCGCCGATGAGATTCACGGAAACCAGCCGAGTGCAAATGACCAAAGGTTCTCGTGTGTCTGTGAATAAAGATGTGATAGATCGTCAAGAGAATTCCCACTGATTGTATCCTGCTTGTCCAATGTACAATGCTTTAGGAGGATCAGGCAAAAGTGCGCAATCGGGTGAACGGCAGTCCTCACAGGACAAATCGATACGCAATCAAGGTTTTTTTCCTAAGATTATGGTGTAGACCATCCGTTCACTGTAAAGCATGAACGAGCGCGTTCTCATGGTATTCTTTGGATCCAACCTGCGTTCATCTGCAGAATCATCAAGGGAATCATCAACGATGCCGTCAAAGTCCGCGATTTCCAAAGCTACATCATTACAGAAAGCACTGCCAATTCCAAACTCAACCGATACCAATGAACACAGTAGAGGTTCGCTCACCAAAGGGTTATGAAGAAGGACCATTGAATGTCTTTTGATTGATTGATGCAGGATCGCGTGTTGATCGTCTGCATTTATAATGTTCAGGAGGATCCCCAAGTTCAAGGACTCTAAGTTCGACGCGTCAGCAGTTGTTGCAGAACCAAACAAGTCCAACCGGAACGAAGATAGTCTCAAGTCCAAGGAAGAAAGCGGCGCCGGGATCAGCATCCCAAAATCAGCCTGAAAATCTGTTCGTGGACGACGACGTTATCATGATTGCTGAGGAATCGGCGGACGAGAATCAATCTGTTGACACTACAAATACCGTCCCCATGGATATCGACGAAGGCTTAGTCTGTTTGGATGACGAAGGAAAACCGCAGAAGAAATCTGTTTATCTGCAGAAAGCAACATCGATTTCAAAGTCCTCCCAGTCACAAATACGTGTCGAAAAGAGGCAGAATTCGCTCAAGAGCATATCACCAGAGAAAACCGTGTCCACGACCAGCGAAGACACTGCCGCTGCAGGCGCTACCCCAGTAAAGCATGGTATCTTTGATGGTGTGTCACTTATGATCCTTCCCAACAAACTGAATACCGCCCGAAGGACAGTTCTGGCCAAATGCGTCAGAGAACGAGGTCAGCGAGACGTTCGGTGCTTGCAAATCTATTGTTTTCGATTTGTGATGGGTTGATATATAGCTAATTTTTCGTTCTGTTCCGTTCTCCAACATTTCATGCGGACTAGGGGGAGCTGTTGCCGCAAAAATGGCGGACTCAGTTACGCATGTTGTCTCTGAAGTGCCGGTCCGACGCGCTTGTCAGATACTGAAGATCAATGATCTCCCGGTAAATTTTCGGCGCTTGCAGCTTCACTTCGCTTTCCCAGATTTGCATTGGGTATTAAATGACATCAAATATCCTTCCCTTCTTCAATCTTCGGATGGTTGTTTCCAGCACGGTTTGGCGATTGTGTGTGCGGATTGGATATCACATTCCATTACGGTTCGTTGATGCAACCTGCGGTCCGTGTTCCATCATCATGGAGTGGACAAGAGATTTTGATACATAATTGCGTTTGTCTAGCACGGTCGTCTCCTGGATGTCAAAGAATACAAACCTTACGAGCCCGTTGAGGTTTCCGATCGTCGTTCATCTTCACCGATCCATAAGATCCCGCTTGAAACAGCCGTTCACCGTGTCGGACAATCGACACCCCCAAAACCGAGTGAATCTGCTGCTGTCGAGCCTGTGAAGGATGCGAAACGGCCTCATAACAACGGCTGGGGCTGGACCAGAGGGAAGAGGAGGAAGACTAAAAAGAAGAATTCGAGCGCTACTGACGAGGAGTTGACGGAGAACTCTGACAGCGACGGTTCGAACAATCGACAAACCATTTCCTTTGAAAAAACCGGTTCCCAGTATAGCGACAAGGGTACCGACGACGAAGGTGACAGCGGTGATGGTGGTGTATTTTCGGCGTGGGAAGCGAAAGCAGCGGCTTACGCGGGCACCGATGTCGGCTCGGATGCAGATTCCATGGGGTCCGTCAGTGAGAAGGTTAGATTGCTGTGGCAACGAAGTAGGCAAAAATGCAAGTACAAGGGGAACTGACAGAACACATCTGGTTGGGTCATCCATCAGTCAGACACAGACGATGAAGGAACAGATGATGAGGACCCGTCGGTTAAGCAAGCGCGAAAAATCAACAAGGCTTTGCTCGGGAAAAAGGTCGGTATTCGTTTTTACGAAACACACCAGACTAAAAAGGCTAAAAGTCGAAATCGTATATTCCCGTTTCTGCCCAACAAATCATCAGTTGCGGACACAGGACGCATATCTTTGTATGAAAAAGAACGCCAAGGCAGGGTTAGAAGAAAACAACAAGAACAAGCACATCACAGACTTGTTGCAACTTTTGTTGGATCGGTACCAAGACCAAAACGATCACTGGCGGATACTAGCGTACCGGAAGGTGGTTTTCTTATTATCTCGTTTGTTACCTCACCAATATGATACGGATCTGAACTCAAAATATCTGCACCTCTCTGTTTTGCTTCTCACATTTCCGGTTACCTGGGAAACACGCCAAAGGCCATTCGGCAAATAAAAGAATGCAAAAGGCGTATAACCAGTGGACAAGAAGCTGCGGAAATGTTCTCCATCGGGAAGAAAATCGCTGTCAAGATTGATGAGATCATTCGGACCGGGCGGCTGAAGAAGGCAGAAAACGAACCAGAAGAGATATCGACGCTCAGGTTGTTCCAGAAGATTCATGGTATGGCTTTTTCTTCTACTGATTTCATGTGCATCTCTAAACGTCCTTCGTGTTGATGGCTTGGTGCGTGTTTACGGTTTATCTTTCTCAACGTTAGGTGTGGGGAAAACAACAGCCGAAAGGTGGTATGCGAAAGGATACAGAACTTTGGACGATCTTCAGCAGCACGCACAGCTTACAAAAGACCAGACGCTTGGATTGCTCTATTATGATGTATGTTTGGAAGTGCTTGACCGAGACAATCATCGATATTTTCTATATTTTTACAACTTGCTTTCGGTCGATGATTTATTCCCACAGGATCTTAACGAGAAAATGCCCCGATCCGAGGCCAAGGCGATCGGTGCCGTGGTAGAAGAAGCGTGTCAGGCCGTGGTTCCAGGGCTTGAATGCCACATTATGGGGTCTTATCGGCGGGGTGCAGACGTAAGTAAGAGGCTGTTGGCGAAAAGAGTCAGAGGGCTAGGAATCCGTGATGATTAAAATACTCCTACTTCCTTCCTGTACCTTTCATCAAATCAGTTTTGCGGGGACGTGGATGTGATCGTCACACATCCAGACGGTGTATCGCAAGATGGTACGGATATGTTTGCGGCTCCAACTGGCATCTTATGTTCTTCCTTCATATTGTAATCTTCCACAACCGTAGGCGTGCTACCTCAGATTCTTGAGATTCTCAGAAAGAAGGACGGCTTCCTCGTTGCTGACCTCACCGACGGCTTCTCACATTCTGGCACGCCTCTATACAAGGGTATTTGCAAGCTACCCGAAAGTGACAAACATCGGCGGTTAGGTAAGTCAAACATTGTTATTCAGATCAGAGCGCGCATATGCCATAGAAGGACATGCAAACACTAACATGTTTTTATGGTCCTGTGCACTTTTGCGCTGGGTCTTGACAGATATTCTCATGGTGCCATACGAAGAACTGGGTGCAGCTTGTATGTCTCTAAGCTTCACTTTGGCATTCCGCGTCTGACAATTTCTTATGACTAACTCCTATTGAACACCCCTCCCAATGTCCCGTTTCGGTTAAAGTACTCTATTTTACCGGAAATGACATATTCAACAGGTCGATCCGCAATCTTGCTCGGAAAAAGGTGGATCTTGAGAGACGTGACGAAACTTCAAATGAAAATGCACTGTGTTGCGAAACATGCTAACGTTTGCATCTTTCCGGTGCTTTCGATGCTTTGCAGAAAATGAGTCTCAACCAGGTACATTCAAAGTTCAGTCATAATACCTGGCTTTCCCATCGATATATAAATTTCCACTATGCTTATTCGGATTCTATCGCCTCCTCTTTTTGTTCATGTATCTTCATCACCCCCGCACAGCATGGGCTGTTCGTGAACGTTGTTCGTGATCGGAGCGGCGAAAAGATGTTCGAGGGACAGAAAATCGCAGGACGGACAGAGGAGGTCAGTCTTGGTTGATCACAGCGGATTGGAAGCACGTTGGCGATGAGTCTGGTTTGTTTCCGAAAACTTCCTCACCTGCACATAACCTGCTGTTTGATCAAACTTCAGGAGATTTTTGCTGCTTTGGGTGTGCCATGGCGCCCGCCTTGTGAGGTATGGAATTCTACGTGAGTCGGTTGTTTTTTGGTGTTTTTCTTTTCGGAATCTCATCACGCTTTCATGATACTATCTCTATTCTTTCAAACACGAAAAGCGGAATGCTTAGAACAAGGATGGCCGATTGAACACTTCGCCCCTTCTTCCGGAACAGATATGCTCGACAAATTCTGGAAATGCAGTCACCACTACAAGTTGCTACAGAATATAGTCGACAAGGGCAAGACACTATTTACTGGCACCTAGAGCACCTCCTAAAATCGGGAGCTTCGCACATTTGTACAAGCCTCCATCTGCACCCGTTTTTACATACTCCAAGGAAGTGATTTCCGGAAGTCTGCCCACCCAACTCATGTACCAGGTGCGCTTTTTGTCGGAATAATATATGTCATGGATCCCATCTTTGCTTCCCTCCGATATAGTATACATACCCCCAACTCTTGCAATAAGCTAGTAAATACATCTTTCATCCCACATGCACATGTGAATAACAAATCCTTACTTGAAATGCACTGGACAGGACCTATTCCCAACCCTCTCAGCCTGCGTCCCAAACCACGACTCAATACAGTGCTCGTGATAAAGACACAGACAATTTAAACGCGCAATTCGTTGGCCCTTCAAGAACTCCTCAAAGCATATGGCACACTCTTTGCCCAAATCTTCTCGAAGTACAGTCACTAAGAATGAAAAGAGAATGCAGGAGAAAGGGAGGCCGCCATGAATCAGATTGACGATGTTCACGACCAAGGGTCGAGGCAAGAGCTAAAGAATCATTTCGCCAACTCACCAACGTATCTATTCCCGCTGATGATCTGCCCCTTTCCACCGCCAAGTGCGACACGCTGCAAGCAGTCCGCAACGTGCGATTCAGCCTCCTCTTCACTCGCCTGACTCAGCGGCTGCTGGCATACGGGGCATTCGTTCATCACACTTTCCGTCATAGACTGCTCGTCCATGGGCGGTCGGACGGAACTCGGAGAGCGACCGTCAGCAGTCGACGATGTGGTCGAGGACAACGATACCCTTCTGCTTGATAACACCGGAGATATCTCCCTGAAGTACGAAGATGCTGGAGATGGATTGATGTTGGCGGCGGCGGAAGTAGTGATTCCAGGTGGAAGTGACGAAGGAGCTGATGTGGACAGAATCCTTGCTGACAAGAGATCTGAGAGTAGATCTCCAGTGTCCGGATGCGTATTCTTCAAATGAGGTAATGGCGAGTTGGGACCCGTAAGAAACGAAGTGCAGCTATCGCATATGCGATGCTGCGTAAAAGAACCGGGGTTCAGGGACAATCGAGATGTGGAACACCTATCGCAGAAGACGAACCCACACCAACTGACCAAAGCACGAAAGAAGAAGGATTTCAATCAATTTGTATCAACATTTGGTGCTTTTATGATAATTTTTTCCCACATACCGGCAATGATGCCTCCTAACCCAAAGCGTGAATTTCCGTTTACATTGCTGACATTCTGGAGCTTCTTCATCAGGTTGCCATGTCGATGGAGGAGTTACAGAAACAGCCGGGGACGAAGGCCGTGGTGTGTGCGCCAGCTGATCGGATGGTGTTATGCTTGCGCTTGCCGATCTATCCCACAGGCCCGTAGATTGAAGAGACGTGGGCATTGAACTTGATAGTGGTTGATCTGCCGTCCTCGAGGAAACCACACTGTCGTTGGGAACGCTACCAAATGCGGATGGAGGTGATGCTTGGTCTCCGGACATGCGTGGCATGATGACTGTTTCAGGTGTTGACCTGGCTGAAAGCGTGGGCGTCGTTTGTTGTTGTGCTGCAACGAGTAAAAGTGAAAAAGAGCGTGTGGAAATGAGTTCTGGGAACGTTTTCCAAAATCGGAACGAGAGTATGGCCTAAAGAGCGTGCATGGAAGAGTTCGAATACGCACAGAAAGGTATTGGAATGCTTTTCGCAGATAACTGATGATCTTCTTGATGATGAGGCGCGTGAGATGATGCTCCAGAAGCGAAATCGTTATGCTGAACACGGCGAAAAGCAGACCATTTTGGCGTTGAAGTTCACAAAAAAGAGGGGCAGAGTGATTTGCAAGAGAAGATAATGGAGATGGGTTTCGGAAGGGAAGGGGGTGTGGGGGGTGTTATACAGATGTGAGACGCTTCATTTCTTTTAGGTTACCGATTTGCAAAAGAAAGGGGGAAGAAAATCACATAAGAACTTGAACACTTTTTTCTTTTTCTTTCCCTACAGCAAACATCGCGGGTGGACAGGGTGGGTTTTGGGGGAAAGTGTTTTGTGAAGCCCGTATACTTACATGCGCGGGAGATGTTGGGTCGTCCGCTCGACCCTTCCCCTTCCGATTTGCTGAAGATATGCGCCGACTTGCATCTTCGGTGGCAGTTGCCCCGGAATCTAAAGCCACTTGTATTAATTCGGCATGGTCAAGGAATGCCTGGATCATTGGTGAAGCTTTCTTCTTCCGGTCCGTTTGTTGATCAGCTTTGCGCATATCATATAGTTAAGGCGAAGAAGGCAGAGGGGCGGTATAAGTTGCCTGAAAAGAGAAATACAGCGTTTGAACCAGTGTGACAACGAATTCTTACTTTTCAGACCAACAAGAAGTATCTGAATGGCTTCTTCGTACATCCTCGCCTCCTCCTGCAACGTGTCGCGATCCAAAAAAGCGAGATCCACTTGCATGCCATGAGAATTCCCCACGAGCGCCTGTGCTCGTTCAATGTAATCGGATCCTTCGTTTTCATCCTGGTTGTCCTGTGTTTCGTCGATCGATGTGTCGCCACCCTTCTCGTGATCATCATCAAGATCCAACCTCTTCTTGCGTACCCGAATCCATCTCCGTCGCCGTACCCACCCGCCCAGAACTGTTCCAGTGGGCGCTGCTGCCCATGCATTCTCAGGATCCTCCAAACTTCGGGCGTATTGCCAGCCTTCCGGATCAATCCGTGGATGCTTCGTATCAACCTTCCAGTCCGTCAACCAGAACCAACCTCGAATCAAGGAAGTCTCTCGGGTTGGCAACGATGATGAAGATGCTGGAACCTGTATCAATGGAAGTTGAACATTCTCTCTGTTCGTGGGTCTCCCCTTCTTATCTGACCAAGGCCCACGGACATCCTGCTTTCCAAGGTTGGCAGCAGAGAATCGTGATGAAAGGAATCCTGATCGTTGGTTTTCGTGGATGACTTCCAAAACGGTATTGTGTATATTCTTGTACGTTTGTCCCGATTTCTCTGTTGTAAGGGTTTGGACGAAAGGATGAACAGAACAGGTCAATGGGGATGTGAGGACGATCCCTAGATTGCATGTGCCACATCAAGATCTTACCTTGCCACGATTCTTCGGCATTCTCCAAGATCTCGCAGATGTATCCTTCCTCGGATTGCGCCGCAAGATCATAAGCGGTGTCGTTGAACTTATTCTTGACGAGTGGATTCGCCTCGTGCTGAAGGAGAATCTCAACGATATCCAAGTAGCCTTTGGAAGCAGCGAGCACTGAAAAGAATCCAGAATGAAGAAGATAATTAGACATTATCCGAATAGTAACAGGACTTGCACCGGTGGCTGACTTACTGAGTGGCGTGTGTCCTGTATTGCTTTGGGTATTGACATTTGCCCCATTAGCGATGAGACATTGAGCGGCAGCAGTGTGTCCACGAGATCCACAGTTGTGGAGGGCAGTCCAACCATCCCGGCACCGGTGGTGCACGTTCGCGGAGTGGGATAACAGGTATTGGATGACTTCCACATGCCCGTTATAGGCCGCCTTCAACAAGCTTGTCTGCGGTCGGACGAATGGGGATGAAAGACGTCAAGAAGTGAAACATGTGAGTACATTCCCGAACTCGATCTTTTCAGAACCGTGATGCAATTTCCCACGAAACCAGCCCCCAAAACATGAATTCACTTCTACTGTGTGGCATCCTTCCTCCCATTCGTCTCTTATATGCTGCATACCTCTCCTTCCGGATCCGGAAGATCCACCAAGGCCCCCGCAGACTCAACGAGGACCTGCACGACATCCAAATATCCCTTTGAAGCGGCGTAGTGCAACGGCACCAGCCCCGTAGCTGACGTGGTGAGATTGACCCAAACGTGGGGCGAATCATCATTGTCACTGGTTTGCGGCGTATCGTCGCTTGCATCTCCCTGTTCCTGTGACTGCAACGTGTTGTTGTGTCCCTGGTCCTGCGTGGAGTCCTTAGATGCACCTTTCTTCAGTTCAAGCAACTCTTTTACTAAATCGGCGTCACCGGCTATCACGGCGGCGAGGATGCCAGACTTGTTTTGCACTGTCGACGAACTGGTGCCCGAAGTTGAAGACATCAAGCGGGGTTCGTTACGGTTCAGGTCAACCTGGAAGAGATGATAACAGCCGTAGGCCAGGTGTGCAAGCCCCGGTTGACATGGCGGGACCAGTTGGTCCAGGACAACCGGTAATCCGGAGTTCGAGCCGGCAGCCATGCTTCGAAACGAGGACGGAGAGGTGTGGAGCGGTTGCAACTGGTGGAGAGACAAAACACTGGATGATTAATTAGCACCCTTTGCCGACCCTGGTCATACCATGCACAGATGAAGGTTCGAAACCGACTCTGTTTCCATAGGTTTTCCAAAATTTCTTCCAGTCCTGTTCTCTCAGCATCATCTCAGCATCCCCCTGCATTCTGCCTTTCATCCAATGCATACAGGCATCCCGTTGGAATAAGACTGAGTGGTTTTAGGCAGTTTCAGGAGACCTATATAAACAGGCTCCTGGAAAGATTGCGTGTTGAGCATTGCTTGATGTTTGATATGAGGTATTTGAATCATTATATACACGAAGAGTCCATCCCTTCCCGGGCCATCCCTACATATCCGGCAAAATCTAAACTTGCTTTAGGCTCATGCAGATCCAGGAAGAGAAGGCCACCATGACTAGTGTCCATACGATTCCTCCATTTGCATCAACCCTTCCGTACGCCCTTCCACCACCAGAGTCAAGTCCGCTGATCTTCACATAACCCCACCCGTTCTTCCTCACCGAATCGTTAATGGGTGTTACTGCACCAGGACTTGCCACCCCTGTGAAGTTTGTTGACGACAAAACAGACTCCGTCGGCTTCCTCAAGGCAACAGCAAGTCCAATACGTTTGTTGCCGAAATCGAAGATGCCGTAAAATCTTCGTAACAAAGCATTCCCAATTACCACCGCCCCAATCTCATTCATTGCCGACAACCCCACAAATGCACTCAAACATTTTCCAGGTTCGGGCGAGTAGACGTACTCGTCCCGGGTGACTTGGAAGGAGTGACCGCCAAGATCAAGTTGAATGTTTGGCAGCTGTGTGAAGGACTCGCAATCGAAGCCGTAAACATCTTGCCCCCGCACGAACATGTTTTTTGGGATGTGAGTCGCCCCCAGTTGAGCGTTGATTGCTGTTGCTAGAGTTGAAGGCATGAAGACAACGGATGTTCCTGTGTCGAAGATGGCTTGAATGTTCCCCGGAAGATTGACGGAATCCTTTCCTACCACTCCAAGATGTGTAAGCGGGGTTTGCCAGTATGATGGGCCGATTTGGGGGAGCTCCGTGACAGGCACCCATTTCGGATCTCCGGCATACCGTGCTGCATCAACTCCACCAAAAATCAGCTGACCGTTGTTGTTGGTTTCGTCGATAAAGTACGCGAAAACTGGGGCCTTAATATTTCCTTGTTGTAGCAGCTGCTCCCAAAAGATCGTGTCCCCCGTTATCCCGCCAGCGCCAGTACCATTGCTGCTGCTGCTCCGCGGGAAGGATAGTCCCATGACTCCATCCCAGTATCTGATACTCGATGATAGAGACGTCGCCTCAATCAATGTGAAGTTCTGAACAGCAAGCTTTCCCACAGCGACGGTGTCGGATGCCTTGGTACCCTGCACCGTCGACCCATCTGCATATTTGATCGGCTCGATTGCCTCTCCCGAATTTTGATATGTCGAGCTGGAAGTCCCCGAGAATTGAAGGCGCCCGTTGCAGCTTGATTGTCGGCATTGCGATGATCGCACCCAGGTGAGGGGGGATCCCGTATCGAAAATGAAAGTGAATTCTTGTGCCGGGGTACTGGAGGGGGGGAAAAAAGGTGGACGAAAGTCGGTGACGGGATTAAGATGGATGTCGGAGAAATGCGGGACCAACTGGTCCAACTGGTCCAGGACAACGGTAATCTGAGTACTATCAGACATACCCTATGGAGACCTTTGGTTTCAAAAGCACAAGAGATGTAATGAGCAACATCGGATATGGAGAGGAATGTTGGTCAGTTTCACCGTCGTCTTCACCAATGCAGTGGATGATGTCAACCGCACTCGCCAAACAAAAAAGCATCAGCAACTCACCTGTCCAAAGTACTGAAAATATGGAAAGATCCAGAAACAGAGCAACAAAAACCGATGATTAGATCTTCGACAATATCAAACCGGAAACATTAAAAGGTCTTCTTCCAATCCTTCAATGTCTGTCCCGCAAAACCCTTTCATGCGTGGATGAACGTGCCCATGCCGACCTCCCAGATCACGTACCCCAAAGAAATAACTTTCGTGGTTTGCATCCAGGGCCGCCTCCGAAACCTGCCGTCGACAGAGATGCGAGTTGACAGACGAAGCGGATCCGCAAGATATTTGTGGGTTCAGATTAAGGTTTCTCGATAGAGATATGCTGAAGATTGTGGAAGAAAATGGAAGAGAAATGAAAACGATTAGCGTCAATGGACCAGGCCAAGGAATTAACGGAACCGGCTCGGACTCACAGAAGGGGATCGGCTTCGATCGATGGAGTGAATATCAAGAAATTGACAACTGCGGCAAAGAGTAACAGGGCAATCTTCCCTGTCACTGAGGACGAGGACAAGGATAAGGAGACTGGTAACGAACGAGACATGTTCCCCGTCTTTATTCAAACCCTTTGATGCTGTGGTGGTGGTAATTGCTGCAGCGTGCGCGGCTGCGTGCGCAGCGGGTTGTGGGTTGACGTCCGGGTGTTGGATATGGTTCTGTTGTCGTGTGATCTACTTACTCCCTTTTCCCCTTCTGTCTTCGTCTTTATCCGCAAATGAGGTCTTTAGTCGCTCAGAGATCCAACCTGGTGCAGCGAGGCGACGATGGAGTCGATGGCACCCACCCTCCAACTACGGCGAAAGAAAATCAGCGAAATCCAACACGCGCAAACCCCTTTCCTTTTCCCCCAAACCTCTCTTTATATCTGGTGCTCAAACACAAACATTGCGCAAGAAATCTCGATGCAGATTTATAGGAGGCAAATTGGGCGGCAAATGGCGGGAGTCGGCATTCGAAAAACACCATGGAGATTACCACAGATCAGGTGCTCACATGGGGCGACACAATGTTGGACATTGCGCCATCTTGCAACAACGTGGGTGGGATCGTGGAGTATCGAGAGCATCGACCACTACACTGTGTAGTTCATCCTAACTTTTGGGGCAACCTCCGCAGAGCTGATCGTCGTGTACGATTACCACAAAAGGGAACTAGTGTCACAGCGGAGTTTGTATTTCGGTTTGGTGCACCAATGTCCGCTTTGGCTTGCTGAGCACGCAACCCCAAGCCATCTGCCATGCTGTCTTTTACAATCAAGCCCATGCACCGACCCAGCCCTGTCACGTTTATAAGGTTCACCGTCTGACATGGGCAAAGGGATCTATGTGGTTCTAAGCAGGTTCCAATCAAGTTCTAACTCCACCTGAACCCCACCCGTTCATCCAAAAAGGCATGGTACAAAGCCAACTCTCCCATTCTCCCAAGCAACAACCAACAGTGCACCTCGCTCAAACTGTTTCGCAAAACACAGCGACAACGGTCTCGGTTGCGACTCCTCGCTCATCGTTATTTGGTCAACATCCTGGGAACTTCCTTCTTCGGGGACTTTCGAGGAGGGGGTCAAGCCTTTGAAAGGCGAGTGAGGAGGTTGCGGTTGTGGTGCCCGCGGATCCCATGTGGGTCCTCGGATGAATCCCCTAGTGAAACGAACAGCACATGAGAGGTCAACTTGACTGAAGCATTTCCACAAAAGTGACCATCAAGCAAATGTACAATCACTTACAGAAACTGATATTCTGGAAGCGGCCTTTTCATTATTTCGAATAATGCCACCAGCTCAGACCTCGACTCCGGACTTCCCGTGCCTTCGAAACTCACAACCAACCGCCTCCCTGTAGGATCGAGTGCCACTTCCCGAATTGGGCCTCCAATGCTGTGTTTCAGTGATAGGCAAATGCCGAGAACATACGTGAGACTCTCATTCGAAATGGAATTGGAAACAGATTGCCAAGCATACTCACCGAACGACATCTCCGGATGGGGTGGTCATTTGCAACTTCTCTGTGGGCAAATTCCGGATATCTGTTTTTGGTGACCGCGATCAATACATTTAGATAACAAACAAAGAATTGAACCAGATTCCAACATCATGAAAGACAAAAAGTTACCCAAATGTGGCGGTCCCTTGTGCATCTGCATGCTGTACAGCCCGGAGAGGCCCTGTAGTGCAAAGACTACAATGCGACTGTCGGGCATCCAACACAAACTCTGCAAATCCGCGAACAGAATGATCAGATCGGCAAGAATTCGTGACCCGATGCACTGAAGAATAGGAGACACGCTCAACTCACCCTGCATGGCCTTTTCAGCTTCAGCGGCATTGAATTCCACCGAAGCGTCTCCCAAACATACATAACCGGACCCGTTGAGCATTGAATCAAATACATGCCATCGGGGCTCCACTCCAGTCGGGCAGTCCCGACATTCGCGCCGGGTAAGATCCGCGAACTCCTCCGCACTGGCGTCGCCGTCTCGGTCAAAACGTCCCAAATCAGGACGGTGGGGTCTTTCCCCGAACCCAACGCAAGGTATTGTCCATCAGGTGACCAGGCCATGCAGGTGAGATCGTCGAACCCGGGGTATTTGAGGAAGGTCACGAGAGTCCCACTCGACCGGGAAGGGTCGTCGAACCTTGAGATAGTTGCTGGAGAGTTCACCCCAAAGGATGTGGAAAGGGCGGAGGAGAGGGTAGTTCGAGATGGCTCGAGGGCTTCGGACGAAACGCGCCAAATGCAGACGCCGGCACTGATGAGGGGAAACTTTGTGTAAGACGAATGAATCCATCACGATGTCGGGAACTATGTCGAAATTCGCGTCTTACCGACAACCGACGGCGAGGATTCTTCCGGCCTGTGGCTTCCACGCCATACACGTAATGTCCTTTTGTTGCTCGTGCACCAAGCCTCTCGGCAGCCATCCTTCCAAAGATGATGCGACGTTCAAATGCCGCCAGGATTTAGCATTGGTAAATAGTAAACCCTGGGGGAAATCATGCCATGCTTTACCTTCCAAATCTAAGCTGTAGACGTGAACGCTGTTCTGTCGATGAGTTAACGCAAACACTTGCCGATATGGGTGCCATGCCAATACTCTGATCGGAGCTTGCTGGTTCAATGATGTAAGAAGATCGCGATAGTACTGTCGACCACCCATCGGCTGAATGAATTGCAAAAAACCCAACCATTTGGAAAATGCTCGTAAGAAGAAGATCTTTGATTGATGAAACCCAGCAGTTGCCGACAAAACGAGTTGGATGCGAAACACAACGCACATCATTTAGGATTTTGTGTGCAGGATTCAACAGTGCTGTTTCGAGCAGCCAGTATCCCAGATTCCAAAGTCGATCAGTGTTCGTAGCTACCCAAGCTCCTGACGACGCCGACGTGTCCCGATCTACACATTGTGTGTCTCGAGATGTTAAAATCCTGCAAGAAAAGAAGGCAACAGCAATCGGCATCTTCATTTTAGGTGCATGGGTCCCAAAAACAGTTCCGACCTCTGCCCCCTTCATAAACAGACAATTCTCCTGCCCGCCATTGATTAGCAAAGAGTACCCACTTGTAATTTAGAGCATCTTTCACAACTTGCGTCACCCGTGTTATCAAACTTCCACTAGACGGCTGGTTGTGGGCATGCGGACCACCACGAAGAAATATGGGCGCATCGAGAGGGCGACCTGGAACGTGTTTAGGTTCTTCGAAAACGTATGGTATGGTGATATGCGGATATACGATTCCCTGTAAATATTAGATGATTAGATGACAAGAGGACGAGCCGATTTTAGGCGGGGGTCACATGAAGGAAGGAAAACACAGTAAGCAGCGTATCAAGGGGTTGGTGCATGAAACAAACCTCCGCTCGTGCGTAGTCTTGCACGGATGGATCATTGGGGCCACTTGAAACGACTTAAGGTTTGAGGATATGGTAGCAGAGGATGGGGAGCGTTGGTTCACTTTTTCTTTCCTTCATGCAAGGACCCCCAGCACAACCACACCAGGAAAAAAAAGCCCAACCGTGCCCGGCAAACGAGAGAAAAGAACATCAGAGGCATTACCCAGATTGCGATTCAATTCACAAATAGTCTCTTGACCCACGGCAGGTGGCAATTGACTTCCAGGATCTGTATGGGTTCATTTCCCAACACACGGACGAAAAGGGTTGAAGTGGGTTAGGTTTCCGGCAAGGCTAATCAGCATCTGGTGAACGTTGACGGCAACGCTGCAAAAGATCGACAGAGGTTTCGGACAGACTGACCAGCGAATCGGGACATGGTTCATGCTCTTGAAGTGAACTGAATGATAAAGTATCCTCCTTCACTTTGTGTGTCTGTAATGTACGACCTGGCACTTCAGCTGAAAGCAGGCTGGACAGTCTGGTCGACAGTTCTTCAGTTGACTGATGAGGTTGAATTATGCCCATGTTTCGATAACTTCAATACAAGAAAAGCTAGCGCAAGAGAACATGTTCAAGTCTAAAGATACATAAGGTCTTTTAAATAAATCCGAAAGACAGTCCAAGCTTCGCAAGTCCTTATCCATCATTCCTGATTCTTCTTTTTCTTCTTCTTCTTATGCCCATCCTGTCCACTTGGTAGCTCCTGCTTCACCGCTGCATCCCCATCTAACAACTCGCTCTCCCGTTTAGTCTTCTGTGCCTTCTTTCCCTGCTTCGCTTTGCCCTCCTGATCCTCCTCTTTCACCTTCGTCTGCTGCTGCGACCCCTGCGATTGTGACCCGGCAATCTGCCCCTTCTTCCCTGCTCCTGTATGCCTCTCCCGGTGTATCTGCCCCTCTAATGCTTTCTGAAGCTGCGTTACGTGATGAATCGTGTCCTGTGTTGCGAATTGTTGTGCATCGCTGTCGGGAGAGAGGAAATGTGCGAGTTCGCGGGCGGCTTCGGAGTATGTAAGGAAGGTGGAGGAGAGTTCTTCAACGTTGAGGGGAACGGATTCGAGGGGTATACACTTGACGGCCATGATGGGATATATTGAATCGACTCGCACTCAAAAGGACTGGTCCTGCTTGCTGGTCTTCCTTCAGTTTTCAAATGAAAAACACGCGGGGTTACACACGTCAATTTTTTTGTTATTTAAAAAGTGCGTTCGAAAGCAGGTTTGAAAGACCGCCAGGGTGTGAAAACCATGGCCCCACTGCCGTCGCCTCCCCCGACCCCTCTGCTCTCATACACCGAGTCCCTCCCGCCTCGAATCGAAGACTTCACTCCCATGCACGTAAACCTATGGGCACAGGTACCTTTCTATCCCTCTGTCACTCTTCCAATAGCTTTCGTTCCAACCTTCCCACTATACCTACGCAATTTGAATTGTCTATTTTCTGTTTACTGCACAAAGCTTTCCGAAATGCCTCTCGAATTCCAAAACCACATGCTCGACAACAATCTAAGCGGTATCCAGCTTTCATGCATATCCACGAAGGATTTGGAAGTTGTCCTCGACGATCCAGTGGAGAGGCAATACGCAATGCTGGCGCTGCAATGTTTGAAACATGGTGGTATGTGTCGAAAGGAAGTTCACCCGCACCGCTTCTTAAAAGAAAAGCTAATGATCTGAGACGCACTTTCTCACCGTGTCGCTCCTGTTGGCTCCTTCACCACTTGTTCCTTTTTCCTCCCCTCACCTTGCCTTTCTGTCTGTCGGACACCAAAAGGCCCACATGTCCAACTACTCCTTCACTTCCAACACAAGCAGCAGCTCCTTCTTCTCCAACACCACCTTACCTCTCTTACAACTTCCGTTGCGTCTCTGCGAGAAACCATAGCAACCGCCCCCCCACCGCC
>JADGJF010000325.1:0-23763 GCA_027596845.1 Quaeritorhiza haematococci | reverse complement strand
CCCTTTTGTCATCCCCTCTCGTTATGCCCAATATACCCTTCAACCTGAACATTAGTGCATCCACACCTCAACCAATTTGCGTAAACCACTTAGGCAACTACCTGTCTCCATCCCCGAGAACCGAAGTCCAAACGGTCTGAAGAGTCAGACCACTGAATCGAATCGTACCAACCCGACTTTACCTCCGCAACACCACAATGTCCTATCTCAACCCTCTGGCTGACCCAGACCACCTGGTCGCCGCAACTCCCCAACCACCTCACGGTGCCCAACCGCCTCAACCCCAACAACAGGGTCTCAAACGATCCTTTGACGCCGCATCCCTTGGCGGTGACCCGGAAAACGACCCGGATATGTTGGAAGGCTCTGAGGGTGAAGATGACGGATCCAGGGAGAAACGCGCAGGAAGACGTAAGATTAAGATTGAGTACATCGAAGACAAGAGTCGGAGGCACATCACCTTCTCCAAGAGAAAGGCTGGCATCATGAAAAAAGTAGGTCTCACTTGGCACAACACTCGGTTTCGTGGGGTGTCAAATCTCTTACAATGTTTGCAACGCGAACAAGCGATACTGTCGACGGTGCTTATCGCCGTCCAATCTACGACCACCCCGTCTCACTACCTCCGAATCATCCGAATCGCGTTCATTATCACTTGTACTAACCTTCACGTACCGCTTCCCTTCTCCTTAGGCCTATGAACTATCAACACTTACAGGCACACAAGTGCTTTTGCTCGTCGCATCTGAAACCGGACACGTCTACACCTTCGCAACCCCGAAACTGCAGCCGCTCATCACGAAACCAGAGGGCAAGAACCTCATCCAGACCTGTCTCAATGCTCCAGACCCAGCTGCCCCGCAACACCACCAGCAACCGCAGCAACCTCCTCCGCCACCCCAACAGCAACAACCCCAGGCTCCGTCTCCCATGCAACACCCCACACACCCACCACAGCAACAAGCATCATCTTCATCAGCAGCATTAGCAACCCAACACTCGCACCACCACCAGCAACAGCAACACTCGCACCACACTAACCAGCACCCTTCACCTCAAACCTCCGCGACTCATCCTTCCCCGTCGTCTTACAACCCCGGCGCAGGTGCCCCGCAATCGTCAACTTCGTCGGCGCCCTCACAACAACAGCAAGCTGCGGCCGCTGTTGGTGGCTACAATACGCAGCAGGCGTATGCCGCTGCTGCCGCTGCTGCCGCTTCAGGCTCGTCGGTTGGTGCCGGTGCAAATCAGTTGACCCACGGGTTTGGCGACGTGACAGATCATCAGACTGGAGCTGATAAGGTAACGATGACTTTTGTAAAAATTGTCGTTTCCCTTTCTGTTATATGTCCTTCTCCATTGTGTTCCTCTCTAACTTGCCTCCTCTATTTCGCTGTTCATCGTCTTGCTCAAACCAGCACCACCCGAGCCCCCTATCAGGCTACGGGCTCAACTCTGTCCCAACCCTCCCTGGTTTCCCCTCTCCCTACTCCTCAGCCGCAGCCGCAGCAGCCGCAAACCAACACGCAGCAGCCGCCCAAGCAGCCCACCACGCCGCCATGGCTGCCGGTATCAACCCCGCCGCAGTCGGTGCAAACTCGATCGCCCCCGTCACCGGTGTCTCCCCATACATGTACCAGCAGTACCAAGCTCAATTGGCCGCACACGCTCAAGCTCAAGGACAGTACGGTGGCATGGTTGGAGTTGGAGCTGCTGCTGCCGCTGCGGCACAGGCGGCTGCACAGGCTGCTGCACAGGTTGCTGCGGCGGGTGGGGGTCCCGGGCCTGCCGGGCCGCCTAATGGATCGAATGGGTCGGGAAGTGGGGATGAGGGTGAGCCGAAGGGTTGATGTGCTTTGGGTATAGTGTAGTGTACTTTTGATATGGATGGCTGTTTCCGAGTTTAGGGGAAAGTTTTTGGACAGTGTTTTGATCTGGATTTTTGGTGTGATTGACGAACCGGGCGGGACTTTTTCGACGGATCTTTTTCTTTTCTTTCTGTTTTTTCTTTTTTAGGATTGTAAATGTTTTGGGATGAGTGATCATCTTTGTTTTTGGGTTTTTGGATGATGAGATAATCAGAAAAGCTTTCGATTTGGATTTTTGGGGGTTTGTGTGGGTTTTGTCTTCGAAAGTTGAGACTGTCACGCTGTGGTGAAATTCGAAGGGAGTATGGGTGTTTGGTGATCTTTGGCTCTGGACCACCTAAATGTTATTGGTGAACGCTGGGTTGTGGGGGATATTGTCTTGGTTAGGAAATGGACTCGGGATTTCGTCCTCTGAGATTTTGAACTTGATGAAGACAACTAATTGAGGTTCTGTTTCGAAATGATTGTCGACGTCACTGAATGGATTTCGATCTACGACTTGGGTCGGGAGCTCCCCATTTCAGAAGAAAGATAATGTTCACTTTGGCCTTCAGTCTTCAGTCCTTGATGCTTTTGACACAAAAGAGTGGAAAAAAGAATCCAAATCAGATTCTGGGCTTGGGTGATTTCCAGGTGCAAATATGGAACCTACGACTTTGAAGTTTGTACTGTTTATGCAGGTTTCCGTGTTCATTCTAGTTCACGTATAGAACAGAAAGAATAAATGAAGTCTTTCAAGTGGTTGCGAGTGCTTTCAAAAGAGTGAAAAGGGTGATTGAATGGATGAATGGGCCAAGCATTACTGAGTGCAGGGATGGAACCTGCGACTTTGAACTGAATTGATTGTCAACAGGACTGTTCAAGAAGGTATGAAAATGATATACCTAGTTGTTTGCCACATCAAGTAACATCAAGTTCAGAAGCAAATTCAAAAAGGTTTGGATAGTATGAGGAATCTTGCCAGTGATACTCGGTGCAGGGATGGAACCTGCGACCTCGGATATGGTGCCTGTCAACAGACGCCTCGGAGCAAAATTTGGTATGGTATATATATGCAAAAGTTGCTATGCAACTTTCGCAATCAACTGTCATACTGATACACAGACCGAACACGAAGAAAAAGAAAAGACAAAGACCCCTATCCTGAATGCATAGACTGATCTGGAAGATAATTCGAATGGGAAAGTCTAGAATTTCAGATACAATGGGATGCTTTGATTTTGCGGTCGCTGTTGCGAAAAAAAGGGTACTGTTGACAGTACAATAGTCCATTTCACAGTGCAGGAATGGAACCTGCGGCTGCGGGAATGAGAGACTAGAACGTTTTATTGAACCAGGAAATTTGAACGAAGTAAGAGTGGTAGTTGTTATTATGTGGAGAACAATAGAGACGTGAGTTCAAGTGCGCATGGAGGTTTGGCGTGCAGGATGTGAATGGAACCCAGCAGAGCCGAAAAATATCTCTTTTCAACAATCAGATTCTTTGTGGTGCAGGGGTCGAACCGGCCACAATACTAATGGGGTGTCTGTTGCTGAATTTCGAAACAATCTGAAGCAGAAATGAAACAATAATACGACCATTTCGTCTCGGAAAGGACGTTTTCAGAGGAAATATCCGATTTTTTCCATCCGGATGTGCCCCGCCCGCTATGAGGTTTATATCCTCTGTGGCTCGACTGTCACAGTGGCTCTTCGACCTCAAAACCTAATTGCGCGATTTTAGTCACCGTTTAAAAAACATAGATCTGGATAGGCCCGATAATCATTCCAGAGTGCAGGAATGGAACCCGCAGCTCGGACATGGGTTGTCCGACAATCGGACATGGGTTGTCCGACAATCGGACACGTAGTTTAGTTGTAAATCAATAGATGCATGCATGATGTATGTATGCGGAGCGAAGCATCAGTCCAGAAGAAAGATGCGTTCTAAGACTTGTTCAGACAGAGCAATGTTTCGAATGGTGTAAACCCTATATGCCAAAGGGTCTTATACAAATGGAGTGCTGTGAAAAGAAGAGCCGAGACCCGCAAGAAGGGGTAGTGAGGACCCTTCATGGCTTGTTCCGTCGCCTCGATCTTAATCTTGTGAATGTTGGATTTGATGGGGGTCTGATAGGAGTTGATGGAAGATGTGTGAATGATGGGAGTGGGGTGGTGGGGGTGGTCAATGCAAAATGACAGTATGGGATGGTTCCCGTGACAAGGGAAAAAGAAATGGAGAAGATTGGAACTCAATGACATTCCTCAGAGCAGGGTTGGAACCCGGCATTAAGAACGGCCTCATCGAAACAAACGTCTAGTGAGCAATGTGACTTTATCAAAAAAGATATGATTGAACGGCAGATGAGTATAGGCATGGAACCTCCGACTGAAGGGTTTGGTCCCCACATATAATTAGGAGTTCAATGAACTAACAACAAATAGAAAAGAAACAGAAGAAAATGCTTTCTTGTATGGGGAAAAAAAGGAAGATGAAGACACGTTAGTTTACATGTGTAGATCTTATGTGAGATCTAGACCTGGAATCGCGAGGAAGAGTTTTGATGAGTATTGTGTGCGCGGATTTACGTATGGGGGACGTAAACCGAAAACTCTGTCATAATGCTGCGTACTTGGCGTACTTAAACTGTTTGCCGGCAGACATGAAGGGTTTACTGGCAGAGCACCACGAGACGGAACTGTAAACGATCTTCATAAACCCGTACACAATTTTATGGTATAGAGATAGAAAGACTCGAATGATAGACCTGGTCGGCAAGCACGCAGTTTCTCATCTTTCAATCTTTGAAGTATTAACCAGAAGCCGAGTGATCTGTTGAAAAGATGACATTCATTTACGTTGGGCGAGGTATGAGAGATACTGGCTGGAGCTTCTGAATTTATTCTAGTCACATGCTATCGCATTATCTTGGGTTCTGTTTGTGCTTGTGATGGTTTTATTGGGGTTTTCATTTCAACCATTTTAGACTTCGACCCCAACAGGCCAACCGTGATGTCAATATGCGAGAGACATACGTAACACGAATGTTGGTTGTTCTGCCAGCTCTGCCGCCGCCGTCTGAACCGAGCCCCGAATACTGGTACCATCCCCCAGACGAATCCTTAAACCCATACATCGCAGTCATCGAAAACTGGAAAATCGGCCATTTAAACTCCCTTCTACCTGTCACGCCACTTGATTGTGTGGAGCATCACCTATTCAGACTCTTTTTCTTCGATGCGGTTAAAGCCCTTCCTTATCTTTCGAGCAATCGTCTTCCAGACCCCCTCCGCGATTTGAAGAAGAAGGCAGATTACGTTGTTCTCTCTTTGCTTCATCCCTTTAGAGACTGGGTTCAGTTGGGGGAGGTGAAGTTCGAAGAGACTCGTCAAGAACAATCAGCTACCTCACAACAACAAGATCTCCTCGAAGACGAGAAGGTTCCGTTGGAGATTGCGGATTCCGCTCATACAGCACGTATCGATGGCACAATTCCGAGAAACTCTTCGAAACAGCTCTCCTCTTCCAGGACACTCCCCCCGAGATCGTGGCGTGCATTTTGCAGCAGCTGGACGCCTCAGTAATTTCAGACTATTTTAAACATCTCCCTGCCATGCATCCACATCGATACGGCCCCCTCGCTCCATGTGCACTTGTAAATCGAACTTGGCACAGGGTTACGCTTCCCATGATCTGGAAGAGCGTGAGAGTCTCTTCACCTCTCCCTACATTCCGACTCACCAGCAACAGCAGCGTTCCTGGGTTGTCAAGCTCAGCCTCGCCTGTATTGATAACTCAAATGTCTGGCGCACTCTGGTTCAGAACTTGTTCTTGTTTCCCAACCTTCGCCGGATCAGCTTGCATGATCTTCCGCACCCATATGAGCTTTCCCTGCTCTTCGATCAAGACCTACCTTCCTTGACGCACCTTGGAGTTTTCTTAGGAGGTGCGCCATGGGCCGTTGATGAGAATAGCCAAATGATCCATCATGAACGCGCACGTGCCTTTTTTCCCCAGCTCTTATCCGTAAGGTTACAGGAGGTGATTGACGACGATGAGGTTGAATATCCAGCATTCGCTGACATAGCTCACGAAAATCTTCGCCAGATCTTTCTTCGTGGCATTATATCAGACACTGTGGCGAGACAATTCTTCGCTAGGTGCTCAAATGCCCTGTCGGTGGTGGACATGGTGGATGCGCGATTTTCACGGTCAACATTTGAAGTTTTTGCAACGACGTGCACCGGTTTGCGGGCGGTATGGTGTGACCATGAAGCGCACGAGTACACCGACTCTTGACACATCCGATCAATCGCAAAGCACTGTCAATCTCTCAAGTATTTGGTCGTGCGAATCGGCGTCGAATCAGACACTGGAGGATGGTTGAAAAATGATATTCTGGATCTTCTGCGACGATGCGGCCAAACACTACAGCATCTGCGCCTGAGTCTCTATTCTCCCTCGGAAAGCAAGGGACGACCTTCACATCACAGATGCGTTGGTCATTCGAACCATTGCAGATTCCTGCCCAAACCTTTTGGCCCTCGAGTGTGATTTGGACCACTACAGCCGGGCGGAAGACTTGTCGAGGGTGGGAGAGGAGGCATTGGCCGTATCAATTGAAAAGTGTGGGCAGCTGCAAGCTTTTAAATCAAATGCAAGTGGGTTCGAAATTGTGGATGCGATTGTAAATCCTGACTTGAAGGCAAAGATCAAGCTTCTCGTGTCTCGGGAAGTTTGGGGAGGGTCATGTAAGTACTTTAATTGGGAATCCTACTCTTCGTCGAATTGTGTAGTTAGCCAAATCATGAACTTCAAGCCAGACTTCAACTTGAAGCTGCCTCTGTACATTGACTTCAGCAGTTCACTTGTATAATGAAACATTGCTATAGCTACGTAGAAGATCGTAGAACATTTGTCCCAATCTGACTTGTTCTGAGTCGTTCTTGTCCTGGAGGCACCTCAAACGTTCTGCACAAGACCTACACAAGAAAACAAGACATCTCCTTCAGGTTGTCACTTTGTTGAGAAGGAGGAATATCAGTCAAAGACGGTTTCGGCAACCTAACTATGACCATCGAGATATCGAGCCTCCGCTCTGGCGCTACTTATCTTTAGAACTCCCTTCCTCACACTTTTTCTTATTCTCTCGGTTTCTCTCCTTCGCAGTCTTGTCAGCTTCTCAGTCTTCTCCCCTGCAAAGATTGCTGCGAAACCCTGAGAGTTGGTAAATAGGAAAGTGATTTGAGTGAGTATTGGTCGAATTCGTAATAGAGGTACGTGGTTGGGTGTCTGGCGCTTACATGAATACGGAAATCCTTTCCCGCTTCCCCGTGGTTTTACCCGCCAAATCCAAACCTGATCCACACTTCAAACTCCGCTGGGAAGGGAAACTCAGTTTGTCAGACGTTGTGATACAGTAACACACAAGCAGAAGTTGAAAATGATGACACGCGCTGACTCTCCAGGCGTCGTCGATGCCCCCGCCACCGCCCCTCACACTTCGCCGAAAAAACCACGCCCACGATCCGTTTCACCTTCGAAAATCCCACGGGATACTGAAAGTCTCTCTCAGCCCCCAAACAAAGATGGCGACAGTAAGGAAGGACCCGAAGCAGCGACTGAATCCCCTCACACCGCCAATGGCGATCGCTCAAAAACTACGGATACGGTTGCCCGTAATGAGGTGGAGGAAGATCAGGGTGCCCGAGGAGATGCGGATGAGGATCATGACATGAACTCTGCCGGTGCAGATAGGGATGCTCGTGAAGATAATGGGAGTGACGCGGAGGGAGAGGGAGATGGGGAAGAACCGAGGGGTCATAAGACGAAGGAAAAGAGGGATCAAGGTCCCACAGGTCCAGATGGGATTCCTTCCTCGAGTACCGGTGCTGGGTTGAAAACGAGGGGGAAGGTTGTGATTGATCGGGAGAAGGTGGGTTTCTAGTCTTTTCACGTTGAACCTTTGCCCGACTTATCATCAATGGATTCTAACAGGGGGGTTGCTTTCGTAGATTTGCCCATTCTTGATCCGTGTTTCTATACGGAATGGTGGACACACCCGGCCTGATGACTTCCCTGTGCCCGCGGAAGATGAAGTGCACATTCATACTTGGTATGTGCGGACGTGACTGGCTTGGACCCCATATTATCTGCCGTTCCCCGCCCCCCGCAAAAGCGTATGCGCGCAAAATTGGACTTTTTAGCCCGTAGTTGCCCATGCTGACAATTTTCCCGGCTCTCCGGTCCTCTACCTCGCCTCGTAACTTCTTGCTTGTCCATACAATATCCTCTAGGAGAGACGCCACTCTCCGTGAAATCGCCTTCCTAATAACAGAAGCACGCCCACAAATCGCAGCTCGTGCAATCCGGTTATCCTTCCGCACCGTATACCAACAAGAAATCCATTCCGTTACATCAATCAGCGGAGCCGTGCGATATTTCACACGGGACATTGGAACAGTTACCAACTTCCGCAAATTTACGGACGACGACAAGACCCTTGAAGACGCTCGATTTATTGTGGGGGATTCATTGGATGTGGCCGTGTTCGAGGTTCAGGAGTTTGCTTCCGGAGGGAACGGGCCCGACCGGGAACGCCCGGGGAGTGGATCTGGGCATATTGGCGTCCAGGGTCTCGGTGGGGCAGGCGCTGGTGGACTTGGGTTCGAGGTGAACAGCGGTCCTGGTGGGATTGCAAGCGGACCTCGTCGTATTAGCCGTGACTTCCTTCACGGGAATCGGTTTAATCCCATGGCGTCTGGAGACAGAGGTCACCGCGATGGAAGGGGTGACACTACAATCCGTGGGAGGGGGATGGGGATTGTTGGAAGCGCTTCCTTTGCTGAACGTGAAGAACGCGGTGAACGTGAACGTGGTGGAAGGGGGTATATGGATCGCGACGAACGGGATCGAGGTGGTGGTGGGGATAGGTTGCGGGAGCGGCGTGGCAGGGGGGAATGGGAAAGGATGGATCGTGACCGGGATAGAGGGTTCCGATCCAGAGATGGCGATGGTGGGTTCGGCAGGTCCAGAATGTGGTAGTCACATCAGGCCTTCTTTCTTTTCGACGAGAGATCGACGGGGACGTACCGACCACCTATACTTCATTCCTTCGCTAAGTAATGTTGATGGTGCTGACGTTCTCTCATTGATTCCGAGCGAAAACATCAAATGCCGCGAATCGATCACCGCAAAACCTTTCTTGCACCTTACCACAAGCAACATACAAACTGATTCTTCTTCAACTTTCGAGCACGCCTCCCCACCGCAATAAATCCTCTTGATTCGCAGTGGTCTTCTTGATAATTTGTACAGATGAGATGATACTTTACACAACATTTACAAGAAAGCAGCATAAAAACGAAATATGTGCGCTACTTGTTCACTTGGTCCAATCCAATGGTTCGTAATTCAATTATTGGTATTTAACTTTTGGCCTTGTATTTACTCCGCACAACCCGTTCAACATTTTGCAAAAAAACCCGCAAGGCGCCTTCTGGAATGAATCCAGATATATCTGCCTCAAGCGACGCCATCAGTTTTTGAAGTCGGCTGTAGCGCCGGAGGGTGGGAGTCTCGCTTTTTGTTTCAGGCTCGATATCCTTTTTGATGGGTTTTACTTGAGGAGCTGCTGATGGTGGTTGTGAGAGATTCTCATGTGATGCAGGCAAGGGCGATGAGGGTATTCCCGCGGCGACCGTGAGCAATGCGGCTGCATCCTCTTCGATGGCACTTTCGTTTACAGGCTGAAGAGGATTGTGTTCCATATACAATGCCATAAGATCTACCCGACTGTCGCATTTGAACCGAAAAAGGCCGGGGAGAAAGAAAATGTCAGACATAGGGACGCACAAATGACCTCTAGTGAAACCCCAAAAGCAAACGGCCATTCGGAAACAAAGAGCCCGGCCCCAATGACCTCGCAATGCCTCGTCAATACTCAACTGCTCATACGACCGATATTCGTCCAACAAAGCCTTAATCTGCTCGAAAACTGTAATGCTCAACGGATCCTCGCCACCATCTTTGTCCCCATCATCATGTCCCGAGGAAGAAAAGGATGCGACTATTGTCTTTTGGCACGCGTATGGTATCCGGTATGTGTTCTGGGCATTCCACTCAGATCCGATGAATACGTAAGAGAATGTCGACTTCATTTCTGGTGGGAGGTCTGCGTCCGTCGAACTGACAAGTGTATGTTCTAGTTCTTCGATGTCGGGTTTTGGCGGTGGATGGTGTTGATGGTGTTGGTGGTGGTGATGATGATGGTGGTGATGGTGATAGGAAGGACCTGATGATGATGATGATGATTTTGCTGCGGCAACCGCACCTTCGTCGATTGTTGAACCTAATGTCTGTTCTTTACTTGTTTTGTCATCGAGCGCTGCCTCTGCCGTGAATCCGGCTGGATAAGGGGTCACGATCATCCCAATGAAAGGTTCAGAGCCATCGTCCCGTTTGAAGAGGGTCTAAATAAAAGCGATATATGACCGACAGAGAAGTGAAAGAATGGGCAAATCAGGAGGAAAAGCATCAGTCAAATGTACCGTAATACCCCGATTTTCGAATTCAGGACGGTACTCCAGGATTCATTGCATTTTTCCATCGTGTGGTCTCAGCTATTCTTTTTGTGAGGAAATATGTTGGCTATTCCTCACCTGATAAGCCGCTTGGTTCTCAATATCCCTGATCGATGGATCGGGGATGAAGGTTGGATGAGAGTGGTACCACCCCACGACCTCGAGAGACTTTGCTGCGAATACTTCGCGGGCGCGCATTTCTGATTCAGGATCCATTTCACACTAAACATGGGGAAGTGTTCACAGATTGAATGGATGTGTCAACACAGTAGGAAGGCCAAGAGGAGTTTCGACACACACTTCACCACCCTCACTTTACTCTTCGATCGAGCCTTCCGTGTTCTATCGCGCATTTCATTTTACGCATAGAGGAAGCATTGTTGCTCACTTGCTTACCTGTATCCCCGTGCTTGTGCTCCGACATGGAAACACCTCATACACATTCAAGGTCCGTGAATCTGGGTCATACTTGCCGCCCAAAAGCCCGATTATTTCCGTGTGCGCAAGGTGTGAGTGGAAGTCCATGACGAGCTTTTGTGCGGTTTGCGATGTGGGTTTGGACATCCACGCGGGTATGACAACCGGGCAGAAATGCGGGAAAAGCGGTTGAAAAAGATTGCGATAGCCAAACCCAGTGAAAAATGGAGGAGAAAGGCGACGATAAGACAGTGCTGTGTCAACGCAATATTCAGCTCATCCCACATCTTCTGTACGAACGTAACCAAAAAAACCCTGGAAGACACAGGAGAAATCCGTACCATAGCGCTTGCCTTCACATTGACATGGAACGGCGCTTCTGCCGCATTCCGATAACGCCTCAAGGGAATTAACCGGAAAGGATCGTAATACGAGTCTAAAAGCTCTGCATTCTTCTTTTTGTTGCCGGCGGCTTGCCGTCGTTCTTTTCGTGCGAGAGCGGCGAGCTCTTTTTCTCTTTCTTTCGCACGCTCTGCATCGTGGTCGATGACTCGGCCTTCTAGTTCGTGCTCGTAAACCCTACATGTGTTTGATGAGAATGGTGGAAAACGTTAATAAGTTATGAAGGAGAAGCACAGGATAATGAGGATAATGAGGATAATGACACGAAGTGTAAAAGGAATGCGGGTAATTATGGACACTTGATGTGTGGAAGCATGAAGTATATTGAAAATGTTGTTTAACGTACCATTCTCCGTCCTCGTTCCGAACTCTGCGAAGCCGTCGCTCAGGTAGAACTTCATCCGGTTGAGTGAATCCCGATGGTGGCGTAATGTATCGGGTCGGTGATCTGAAAGAAGGTATCAGTTAAGTAAAAACAAGATGGGCAAGTAAGCAACAAGCGCATTACGGTTATGGAAAAACATCGCCCGCAGCTGCAAAACTGACGGTAAAGGCAAATTGGTCAGAACGGAAACAAACAAGAGATTCGACGTCCATACTTTCTCCGACTTTCGCCTCCACCAGTCGAACTTTCTGCTCCCGATCTTCCTCGTGGCTTTCCTTTAGCAACACCCGCCTTCCTACCACATGTGTTTATTGCCCCAATTCTTTCCAAGAACTCATGCACTCTCGATATTGCATGTACGTCCCCTTTCAGCCCTTTCCGGACACTCGTTTTGGTGACGTAAGCTGGCTTAACTTCCTCCCACCGGCCCAGGATTTTGTTGCGGATGGTGATGTAGGCCGAAGGACTTTTGTAGGCTGCGTTGTGGTGTAAACGTTTGAAGGCAGCAGCGGCCATGTTTTTGTTTCCTGAAGCCGATTTTGCTGACGAAGACGACGGTGAAGAAGACGCGGCTGCAACAAGAACTGGATGGTTTGCGAAAAACTCGGGACATGAGAGGATTTCGAAGGTCTGGATCGTTGCAGGGTCGATTTCCTTTTCGCCAGCGGCCGTCGCACTTGATGCAGTAGTTGCACGTGAGGAAGAATCTGCGTGAACTACTGCGTTGTCTTCGTTCTCATGGCCACCATCGGAGTCTGCCATACTCTCCTCTTCGTTTTCTTCCTCTTCATCTTCATCCCCCTCAGCGTCCCCGTCTCCCTCCCGACCCTCTTCTATGATGCCAATATCTGACCTCGTTTCCCTATCATCTGGGCTGTGGTCCTCAGCCGTGTTCACATTCAGAGATGTAGAAGGTTGAGAAGCGACCACAGCACCTCCTTCCTGAGCTTCCTCCAGCGTCTTTTGTTGAGTTTCAGAAACGCTGTCACTACTGTCCGTGTCTGTAGATAGGGGCACTACAGGAGGTAATGCAGTTACGGCTTCATCCTCCCCGTCGGTAATGTCTATCTCAATATCTTCCTCCTCTTCTTCGGTATTCTTTCTACCGATTTGGACTGCTGATGAGGAAGGCACCACACGGACATTATTTGTGGTAGCCAAGTCCCGCTCCATCTGCTTCTCTTCTTTCGTCCTATCGACCTTTCCTTCCGTCTCAGCTTTGGGCTCTTTCACCGACTCAGTCTTGGCCCCAGGCGCCACGAAGGATGCCAGCAACGGATCCTTTGCAGAAATCATGTGACGGACATGGTTCTTCACCTGTAAGGCTGTTCGCGTTCCAAGAAAGGAGGAAATATCCTTCCAGTTGCCCATGCCGAACTTTTGCTGGAAGATTTGTCGAGGATGCGTGAATGAGAGAACGACTCGAATTCAACTCAGGGAACAATGCAGAAACAAATGGAACAAGAAGAAAAGATTTTGTAGGGCACATACGATTCCTGCGACCAATGTCTGATTTTCATCCGGTGTCCACTTGGTTTTATGCGAAGGAAGTGTTGTCGGAGAATCGCTTCGCCCCTTTTTCTTCGGCTTTCCGCCGTGATCGGAAGCACCACTATCTGGAACATCTTTTTCCGAACGATCCCCACCTCGTTTCCGCTTTTTCCCACCAGAGGACGAAGCTGATCCAGCAGAAGACGAGTCCCGGGCAGATTTGGTGCTTTTGCTGGTTTTGTTCTGTTGTTGCTTGGTAGGCAGACCAGTTAAGCTGTGCTGACCATAGTAGAAGGCCTCCTCTGCGAGCATGGACTCAATGAGAGCCTTCGAGGCCGGATCCATGCCAGAGTCATCGGATATCGCTTGGATTTGAGGTGCAAGTGAAGGTTCGACAACGCTCGAGACAGGTAGGCGGTTGTCTTTACTATCGTCAAACTGCTCAAGAGAGGACCGAAATATCGCGCGATAGATGGGCTTCTTTAATTGACTGAGCGGAACCATCTTTCGCTTTCGCCTTCCCTGGCCGAATATCTCACGATCATGAAAAGCGGAGGGGCGCTAAAGCTGCTCAACTAGCAAGATTTTCACACCATCCTTACCGACAAGCTGGCAAGCCAAACTGGATCTGGTGCCCACTCGGTAGCTGCCGCGTTTCCGTCGCGAAGATGACTGGGGTGAAAACACAACAGTTACAACCGAAGTCCATTTGGGTGGTTTGACGTCGACAGCCCAACATTCAGCTCACCTTGCTGTCGAGTGTGCCGCAGTACGCTGGGGTTGATTTACGTCATTCTCGCCGCCCACGACGTCTTCGATATCAATATCGTCTTCAATGTCGATTTCCTCCATTCCGTCCCTTCAACGCTTTGACGTCAAAGTGCCCACAGCGCTCACCCAGCAAACGCACAATTGCAGTGCAACTTTGTTTTACTTTGTACACCCACGCCCAAAGGAACACCACCAATTTCAGATTTCTGAACTCCGACGGCGGAGTGGAAGTAAATGAGCTTCAATTTGAACTCGAGAGCTACGAAGTAACAATGAAGACCGCTGTAAAGATGGAAAGAAGGTATGTGAAGGAGTGCAGAAGGATGGAAGAGAGGTGCGGAACCGTAACTGTAGTTTTTTCCGCCCAATTAATTGTCAGGCTCAGGTGTGGGTGAATCGAAAACTAACCGTCCAGCATTTTGCTTTGTATAGGATACCACGGCTCCCTGTACATTGGTCAACTCTATGAAAATGCTTTTTGTATTTCATCTGAATATTTCCTCAAATTCTCGCCGGATCGCTTTTGCGGCACCCGAGAGTGAAGGTGGACAATGGCCTTTCAAAGCTTTCCCTCCATCTCTTTCAACACCTAAGATGGGGAGGAGTACCAAGCTGACGCCATGCCCCAGCGAACCGAAGAGGGAATTTCAAGGGGGTGCGGCAGATCTTGATTGGATCATTTTGATATTCTATTCGTATCTGACACACCCGAGTCACCCTACAATAACGTTACCTTGATCTGGGGTACGAGCAAACCAGAACTGGATTACACCCTGGTTCAAACATCAACACTCACCAAAAACGTACAGTAGATGTGAAGATTCACGCTCATGTGCTTGAGGCTCCTGCAGCCACATTCGATTTCCATAATGAGAGAGTGGTATACAATTTTCGGTCCTCTGCAACTTCGACATCAGCGCATTATGTGCTTCGCGTCTGCAACTCTTTCCATGTGGCTGTTCATGTCCGTTCCTAGCGTTGATGCGCAAGGTAAGCCCAATAGGATCACGATTAAAAGACCCAGCTTTTGGACATTATCGCTTTATCTTCCTCTTTTTGTCCCCGGGTTCTTGTTCACAAACTCACGCTGCGAATGTTATCGTCCCCCCTTCAAATAGCATGTGCATTGTACACGTCCGCCGCACCTCTCTTCTGCAGCTCCATAGTCAATTACGCTGTCGTCCTGCCACCCAATATCACCATCGAATACCGTGAAACTGAAATCAGAAAACAAGAGGAGAATCTCAAGATTTTGCAGAGTGCAGCTCCGAGATGCTACAATGCTTACATCGATTGGCTCTGTCGCTGGGCGTATCCACAATGTGTTGGGGGTAGTATAGAAGACGGTAAGTGGGAGGATCAGATTGCGAAAGTCTATTTTGGGACAACTTCTGAAAGGAGCATCACCAGTTTGCTTTCAACGACTCACATTGGGCAACATCCTTATTTTCCCTCGTTCCTGGTGCCCTCTCACGCACCAAATCTTCATGAAGGCGTGAAATTCGTCTGTCGATCCACATGCGAAACCGCCTTTTCAGAATGTGTCGATATCTTCAGGCTGGTAAACCAGGCCAGTTTCTTACCCAACTGCTCTGCACCTGTCGACACCATTTCCACGCCGTACCCGGTTGAGAACTGTCTCAGTCCCACCAGTTCCCCAGCACCAGACGACGCCTTCTGTCCACCCCCACTTGTCAAGGATCCAAACCCTTCAAGAACTGAACGCAACCCGGCTTGCTTCATGAATTGCTGCGTCCCCTGTCCGGCAGGAGAATATTTGATGGTACCGGGGTGAGTTGTCTTGTCCCGTATACCCATATCCATCCGCGGAAACAGGGGGGCGGGTGTGAAGGGGGGAGAGGGGAGGGAAACCATTTTTTCCAGGGACCTGCCATTGGCTAACATATTCTCACAAAACCCCACCAGACGTTACCAATACCTCCGCCGCTACAGCGATGTTGTCAATTTCATCTCCTTCTTGGCAGTATTTTTCATGTTCCTGTCTCATCTCATCTTCAAGTCGCGGAGACGATATCCAATTTTCTGGGTCACGAACTTTCTGGGATGGATCTCCCTTGTGCATCTCATTTTTGTGGTGCGTTTCGTGACGGGGTCACATAGGCATTTCGAGTGTTCGGATAGTGTGACGGCATTGACAAACAGTAAGTGAACCGATCAGTGGAAGGGGCAGGACCGAGGAACGTTGTTCTGGCTTGTGAATTTATGACTTCGTTGTCCTTCGACCAATGTTCGCCTGGTCTGAACACGGTCTTGTATTGCCATCATTTTGTCGCCATTTTCCCTCCTACAAACATCCAGAAAATAGCGTCTCTTGCGTTATCGTGGCGACGCTTTTCAATGGTGGTACGGTGGTCTCCGGGATTTACGGGTTGACCTTCCTTCTTTCTCTCTATTTGGTACGAGACCGTTTGCATACTTTGTATCTTTTCAGGCTTACATAAATATTCCGCTGTGATTGATCAGTTTTCCCCCTGCTGTTGTGTCCCGACGCCCGACACAATGATGCGCTCTCCTCTCCCGACTCCGACAAAACAACAGAATGTGGCGTGGCAACGAAATTTTTAAGGCATGTATTCGCACTAGGATTTCGCGCGACCGACCCTCCGGGACAAAGTGGTTCTAATATCGTTCAGGGGTCTTGTGTACCATTTTTCTTTGCTGGACGAAACTCGCAGAACGTAACCATTATTATGTCCACGGTTTCTGTTTGGCATATGGCGTTGGCACCTGTTTGGTTCTATCGTTGAGAGGTGCAAACCATGACACTCCGGGCGAACCTTGTAAGGTCGCCTTGTGGGACGCCCGGACGGTAATGGGGCGTGTTTTGTGATCTGACCAGAAAGCCTGCTGTTCCACTCTAGTGTTTCATTGATGGAATGTCTGCATTCTCTCTTTTGATGGCGGCACTAGGTTTGGCTTCCTATGCTTCTGTTCACAGCGTTCGGTAGCTGGATTCTTTTCTTCCTCACATTAGGTCATGCGGTTATGGTATGTATACCCTCCGCACTTCATCGATGATGCACTTTTTCGTTTTTGCTGCTTCGAATACATTCTCATGTCAATATTTCAATCGTCAGGCCAAATTCAATCTTCTTGTGCTCCGACCTTCTATCATCGACATGGGAGAATCACGCATGTCACTTGTGAGTCCCAAAGCCTTCTCTGTCGTTGTTGAACAGATTTTATCGATGCGCGTGCCCGCGATGACGGTCCTTGGGTTAGCCAGTCTCTGTATCATTTCATGGGTGAGTCGAAGTGGAAAAGCTGAAGTGGAAAAACACTTTCTATGAATCGAAAATGACTGACAACTCTGCTTTTTCGAAGGGATTCCTTGAGTTCAATGTCGCTCCTGGGGCATTTTTACAAGCAACCCAAGCGATTGACGAATCGCCGTTGCCAAAATTCATCGAAGAATGGGTACTCTGCTTGGCGGCGAAAGTCGATAAGACAATGAAAACCACCATTTCTGAAAAGGAGACAGCAGTGCATGAAGCAAGAGAGATCTGCGGGAAAACAATAGAATCCAACTTACCCACTGACGCCGCTATTTTAGGGATGGCTCTTTTGTACTGGGGAGGAGTCTGGGTGAGTCTGAGGAATACTTGAATACTTCGCTTTGCGATGTCGAACGCTCATACCTCTGTCTCAATTTCGTGTCTAACAGGTATTTTTGGCCTTATCGTGGAAGAAGGACATTTGGGCGGACTGGATGGAGCTGTTGGGACGCCCTCCTCAGAACGGGACCAGGAGCAGACTCGGGAAATCTCCGAATCGAATATTTCTAATAACGAGCCGGGACATTTCTCCCGCAAGTCGCCACCTACCTAATGGAGCGAAGTCCCATAGCGGTTACATGCGTTGAGAATCGCCAGTGTCTTTCAAAAAGATTGATTCCCTCGCCGTTCCTCGCCGTTCCAATCACGACAGAACCGACTTAGCCGACTTGCTTTCGCATCCATTTTATCCCACTCTGCTTCCCTGCCATTAATATCCTCACCAACATAGGAAAGCCCGTAAAATAATGAAATGATTCGATCACGCTGATTTCGATGTGGATGAACGCATTTGCTTCATCACCCACAAACCCAACTATTTCTCAGATTTCGCCTTGGGTTTCCAGACCCGAATCAGAGTTCCCATCTGCGTTTTCCAGTCCAATCTCGCTCAATAACTTTCCAGGGTCCGAAGAACGCACCTTGTCGGTATTTCAGCGCCTCTGATTTCGAAGCGGCAGGCGTGGGAGAATGGAGCCGGTGATGCTCCAACTTGGAGCTATTGGTCTGTGTTCGGAGATAAGAGGGGTATGCTGGATCGTTGAAGGAGAATCTCGAAAGGGACGAAGCCTGCGAAAAGATGCACCGGCAAAATCTCGCAATGGACCTGAGGCAAATCCACTTGGCTTTTGCCCACCTTTGTAGCCCCCTCCAAGTCATGACCGTTCGAAGGGAATTGTTCGACGTTCATTCAAAGATATTTAGCTCCGTGCACCTACTTCGCCTCTAAGTCGTGATCATATTAGCGAATTGACTCGAAATCAACGTCCACGAGTGTGATGCAGACCCCAATCGGGGGAGAAGAGTAGCCCTTCCACTTCACAACATTTTCAGCTCGAACCTCTCCCTGACGTTTTCGTCTTCCAGTCTCCAGGTTGGAACATACCGAAGCAATGAAGAAACCACGTTGTAGTCGATCCCAGCGTTTGTGGAAAGCAAAGGTAGAGGTGAACGTTTGTCACCAGAAGAACAAAATGAGAAGCAAGCACAGCAGTGATCGCAGGAGGAGACAGGGATTCGCTCAAGAAAAGCTGCTAAAGGTACGACGTGATCGTGATCGCCCGAACTTTCAGCAACTTCCATTCAGCGTCAGCCATTTCTCCCTGTACCTCTGCTGTCTCCCGAACTTGTGTTCAGCGTGATGAGTGACAAGCGAGGCCAGATCTCTCCTCTCGGGCTGGCAAGTACATATTCGCCCTATTTGATAGGCTGGACCCAGAACGTTCGGGCTCGCGTGAGTGAGTGACTGATGCGTTGTGGAGAGCGACGAGTCATTGAACAGGAGACAGTTACAATGAGAAGGAGAAGGTATAGGTACAAAACAGGCGGAAAGAGCCTGAAGACCTTATGCTCGCCTAAACAACAGTCCAAACAGCGGGTTTGGAACCTAAACATCCAGACACTTGAGGCTTGCAAAGTTCAAGCAGTCACAAAATACACACTGCAACCCGCGAGTTCACAACCAAGGAATGATTCAGAACAACAACCTAACCAACGCACAGCGCACTTTGTAAAAGGCTCTCGGCTCGTCGCAAGTTTCCGTTCGCCCTGTGTTTGCTTGAAAGTTTGTGAGAGAAAGTCACCATTCAATTCACACCCAGATACCAACCTATTTCATCATGAGTGGTTCTTATTTTTGTGAAAAATTGAGTAGCTTCAGAAATGGAGGTATTTGTGCTAGACCTGCTATTTTTCGCGTTTTCGATGCTTTCGTTTTCATATCCACAAGCAAGATGTCGACTTACTATTTCCATAACTGAGCTACTGAAACATTCAAGTGACTGAAAAGAGCTATTGACCGTTGACCTCGCCGCTGAAGGGCCTTGACTGTGAATCCTGATATATAAGGATTGCCAAACTCAACTCCGGAGCTGCATCATAAGCTGTTTTCGAAAACCATCCCCCACACCAGCGCCCAAATTGTGCGGAGTCAACGGCACCCATCAAGTTCAGCCGGAGACATTTTTTGAATTATTGACAACATGACAGTTCCGAAACCACGTCGTTGGATACCGATTCCACCCCCCTCTCAAAATTCAATCTCCGCAAAACCTCTGTCAATCAATACGGAGTTTACTCCAGATGGTTCGGAATCGAGATGGGTTGGACGACGGCACACATTTACGCTAATGACCTACAATGTTCTTGCGCGTATGTATTTCATTTTATTAGAAGTCCATGGATTGCTGTTTTTGGAGCATATTCACAGAATGGAACCTGTACAGAAACTAAAAGGTTGCTCGCCCGTTGGAAATCTTCAGAGTGCCTCATCAAACGCGAGCTATTCCCATACACGGCGAAAAATGATCTGAGATCGAAGGTAAGATACCCGATCGCAAGCACATGTAGGGGGATGATGGATGGATACGTCTATCAGGCGTTGATGCCCGCGGTTCTTGGAAAGCACGTCGTTCCCTATGGTTTGGAAGCCAAAATTCGGGTCGAGTTTAATTGGGTCGCACTTGTTGGATCCTTTAGTAACATTGTGTCCGTTTTCTCCATCTTTCTTTTTGCATGACCCATAGCCACGACTTGCCAAAGTGGTGGCCGAAATCACCAAAACGCGACAGCCTGACATAGCATGTCTACAGGAAGTGGACTTCTTTGATGACGTTTATGCTCCACAGTTTAGAAGGTGAGCCTTTCTTCCTTTTCGAACTGATCATGATGCTCATAGCTTGCGTTAGCGTTGCGAGGGTCTGGGTCTGAGGTTCTCATTCTGTGCCATTTTCTCTTTTTTGCAATCAAGTGCGGGTTACGACTGGGTATACATGAAGAAAAACCCGAACAAAACTATAGGTCACGGACTGTGTATCATCTGGAAGCGCGACAAGTATGTGTTTTGCCGTTTATTTTCCTTTCTCTTTTCGATCCACATTCAACCAGACACCTCTTTCCCATTTCGTCACATCCTCGGACTCCTTTCTTTCTCGGTTTTACTCACCTGAACTTTTTGTCGAAACCCACCCACAACCAAAAAGGTTCATAAGACATACATATCGCGAGATCAAGTTTGACGATCACCAATTGACACACCCAACCAACATCTCCCCTGCCACTGGCAACATCGGGCAGATCCTCGCCCTCACGTTCATTCCGGCCGACAAATCTCCTGACGACACTGGCATCATCCTGACAAACCATCATCTCTACTGGCACTACGATGCTCTTTTTCAGAAACTTCGGCAGTGCTATGTGATGCTGGAGGAGGCGACTTCTTTCAGGAAATCGTTGGTAGAGAGTACATCGAATGTGTCTGCTGAGAGCAAGAGTGGTTATGATTCTCGTGTATGGCCGCTCCTTGTTTGCGGAGGTAAGTGTGAACAAGATTCTTTTTCGCGCTGATGCTTTCCACCACACTTTCAGATAGGCCGTGCTTCTCAGTCTTCATTTGATTTCTCACTATAAATGCCATCTATTCCCATTTGAAAAAAAGACTTCAATGTGAGCCCCAACGAAGGTCCATACGCCATTCTTACGCGGCACCCCAGTCTTATGGATGACGAGGATATAATCAGTGCCATGGACCCTGCGCGATGGTTGGAGAAATACCCAGTCGAGACCGAAACCAAGACTTCAAACTCGTCGGATCAATCTGATCAACCCTCACAAATCACACCAACTTCGGAAATCGATTCGCAATCAAAGGTTGAGGTCATCTCCCCCGTTACACCCGCGGACCTGATCGCAAGGCTCAAGTCCCTTCCACGCCTTCAAAGCGCCTACGGCAACTACCGCGACCTTGATAAGGAGCACACCATCAACCCCAACTGGATTTCGACTACCCCACCACCAACATCAACGACTACTGACGCCGGCACGGATGCACGAGCAGGAAACGGGCCGCCAGTCGTAAATGAGCGTTGGAAGGGCGAGCCTTTGTACACTACCTTTGTGGCTGCTCTGAAAGGGACTCTCGACTATATCTTCCTGGCTGTTCCTGACCAAACGCAGGCGACCTCGGAAAGGCAGGACAGGCTTCTGCAACCTTCACCAAGGTTTACCAAAATCCTCGAAATACCACAGGTGGATCAAGTCTTGCCAGGATTACCAAATACCCATTATGGAAGCGACCATGTATGCTTGATGGCGGAAATGGAGGTAGCGATTAGCAGTAGTTCTTGATGTTCAGAGGAGTGAAGGTAGCTTCTTTTGTATATAGCATGGGCAGATTTTCGACGAAACTTGGAACTCAGAAAACTTTCAGGCAGCTGGAAAGAAACTCACCGTTGTTGAGACAAGTAAAAATAAGCATATCCCGAAATCTTGAACCGTGGAGAACAGAAAACAATCAAGGACGTTCACTAGATAGATGGTGAACCATTGAATTCGGGTGTGTGTTATGAGGAATCCTGCGTTGTGATTTTCCCGAAATATACGCATGCGTACGCAGATGTTTGAATCATATGCGGAATCAGTTGAGCGCGGAGCCCATGCCCTTATTCAGACCACTCCTTCATCTTGATAAATGTTGGCGACAGGACTTTAACCCGATCGAAACAGAACGAAACACGTCCATGATGGCCAATAGCAGTACCGGGCGTGCGAGTCAGAGCTTCCAAAAATCCTACTTCAACCGTATACCAGCCTCGTCCGCCGCCTACCCGTGACATACTTTGAAATCTGTAAACGATATTCTTTGGTGACGTCCTGCTCCCTCCATCTTCGGAAACACCACCACGTCGACTGAGAGCAAGAAAGTAACTCTGCAGCCCGTTCGTGAGCACTGACGTCAACCGCACCCCACCAAAACCCAGTGCGATGTGTGGAAAGATTGATGCAGGTGTGAAGACGAGAATTGACATGAGCAAGGCAATGAAGTGCTAGAAAAGAATTCCCAAGTGGTTTTTCTCAACGGATCTCTCATTCATATTTACCGTCTACCATCACGTTGCCCTCCCGTAGAATGTTGGTTACACAAAAGAGCGGCCAGAAGAGAGGAGGGGTCTGAGCGCGCCAATGGCCCAAAGAACAGCTAAGAAACCTCCTCGAGTAGTTTCGGGCCGGAAACGTCTGAGGGCTGCCCTGTGCTCTGAGGGGGGTAGGCATAAACCAAATTCAAATGCACAAAAAAAGGGTTTCCTCCATGCTGAAATGGTAAAAACCGGTATAAACCAGTTTCAGGCGAGTTTATACTGGCGGTCATAGGGGGTGATGCTTCTGAAGGAAAGCATTCTGCAGCGCCTTCCACATTTGGGACACCGAGCTGGCCAGACACAAGAGCTGGACAGAAATAATTCTCGGCAGAGTGATCTCTCGAAGATAGTCGGTGAATGAGGAGACAGACACCTCCGAGTTGCCTCCAAGTCCACCAAGTCTGATCCTGACTCGAGATCCCATTGGCAATGAAAGCAGGGTTAATTGTTGTGTGCGATGAGTCGCACGTCGGCTCCAGAGCCTTGGAAGTGAAATGTCTGCGTTGTTAATGGTGCATCGCCAACTGGCTGCTAGGTGAATGCAACCGCCCACAACAACCAGAATTCCGATGTGGCCATGTTGACCGCCAAATGCAGGGCTGTGCAAGTAGATCTATGGAGATCTGGTGGACTTGCCCATGTGAGGGCGTTATGCAGGGCGTACATGGGAGTCTGGGCCAATCGGGCGCCTGGGCTCATCATGTGTGAGGGATTTTATTGTGGGAGTCGGAGTACAAAATTGACCGGCCTTTGAAAAGCGCGGTGAGTGAGTTGTGCAGATAGGAGGTGCAAGGGGAAGCTGAATGGGAACGACTTGCGATGGGACCCTAAATGGGACCCGCTGGCGCCGCCGCCGTCCTGGGCGCCAACAGTGGGCAGACTGACAGCTCAAATAGTCGACCATTTTCCAGCCCTGCTCCAAACACACCCTTTCACCTTTCCCGGCGCCATCGAAGCTCAACCCTCACATTGATGTCTTCACCTTTCATCGTCGGCAGTATGGGTCATGGTCGTAACTCAACGTATTGGTTCACTATCGCTCTGTTTCTCATCGGTGGGTCCATGCAACGTCAAGGTGTTGATGCTCAAAGTAAGCAGGTGTTCTAGAGTAAACGGGGAAGGGGGGAGTGGAAGAGCGGAGGGGAAAGGGAGAGGGG
>JADGJF010000324.1:4339-23770 GCA_027596845.1 Quaeritorhiza haematococci | reverse complement strand
GTACAGGAAAGTGGTGAATGTCAGCGAAATCAGATAGGGGTCCCAATGAGATGTGCGTGCAAAGAAAGCGTTGAAGGATATGGGACTTACCGGTGTATCTGTGGAAGATTTCGTCGCGTTTTGAGATTTGTTGAGAGCAAAGAAGAGAGCCAATGATCATATCAGTACCGATAAATTTGAAAGTCTCGGACAGCATTGGAATGCCACCGCATTATCCCTCACTTCCGCGTGCTCCCCAACAACACCGTCCGTCCCCCCCCCCCTTCTTTCACCCTCTCGAAAACTTACGTAACAGCATCACGAATAACGCCCTCGAGGAACTGCTTGAGAACGTTCCTGGTTTCCTCGTAAATCAAACCGGAAATACGTTTGACACCACCACGACGAGCCAAACGACGAATGGCAGGCTTCGTAATGCCCTGTTATGTCAGAAGGGGGAAGTGTGCGAGAGAAAAAAGGTGTTCATTATTTTCCGAAGCTCGAGACAGCAGTATCTCCCACCACCAAGCTCTGGTCTTGTTCGGCGACTGGGATGAAGGTTCCCTTCACCAGTTGTGAGCCGTGCCACCCACTGACCGCCAGCCCGCCGTTTGTCGAAAGTGAAAGGGTCAGTAGCGTACCTGAATGTTATCGCGAAGAATCTTCCTGTGGCGCTTAGCACCACCTTTTCCCAAACCTTTGCCGCCTTTGCCGCGTCCGGACATGTTGCGTTGTCAAGTGGGTTGAGAGGGGTGTGAGTTGTTGGGCAGGTTGTTGGGTTTTGTTGGGTTTTCAAGTGAATGTGGCACAAGGAAATGTCAACAGTTAAACTGTTTGATCATCTCCACATGGACTGGCGGAAGGAAAAGTCCAAGGAATAGATTACCCCCCAAGGAATAGATTACCCAGACGTTTCTCTATGAAAAGCAGAGGAAGGAAGGGCAGAGGAAGGGCATCTTGAGGTGTTTCTCATAGAAGGTTGCATAGACGGAAGTCAGGACGGAAGTGAAGGAAGTGAAGGAAGAGCTGGTCAGCGCACTTACACAATGTGGGAGGGAGCAGCAGGGAGTGGAAAGTGAGTGGAAAGCATACATTCCAATGCTGATATCAATTACTGCAAGTTCCGTAAACATGAATTGAGCAACGCCAGATTTCAGGAGTTAATGACCAAAGAAAGGAAAGAGAGATTGGGGTGTTTTACTTCCGTAGTTTAAAGTCCAAGATTGAAGACTATGGCCACTTTGTAAGAGTGAGCGTCATCGGTTCAGTGGGTTCTGCGCTGGTTGGACTCTTAAGCAGTGGCTTAGCACCCGTGTTTCTGTGAGACCCTTTCCTGCTCACACGATCGACGCCGCGGCTGAAAGTTGCCCCGACCACCGCCGACCACCCCCACAACAAGCGCTCATACCTACAATAAGGACAATGGCCAGCGATCTCTTCACCCTGTCTCCCCGCTGCTTGCAGTTGAAGAAGGCTCTCGAAGACTTCGTCGAGGTACCTATAAAGCCTAGTTCTGGACTTCCTTGCTTGCATTCTCGAATTCCAAACCCTCACCCCTGATGACACCACCCCCTCCTCCCTGACAGTTCGACTGCATCCCAGCCGAAACCATCTTCGCCCACCAACTCCAAGCCCAAACCTCCGAAAACGCCCGATGGTCACGTTTCCCCTCCATCATCGAACCTCTCAAACAAAAGGCTCGTTCGTTGGGTCTTTGGAACTTGTTCCTTTCAAAGGAGTACCCTGAGGGTCCGGGGTTGACAAATTTGGAATATGCAACGTTGTGTGAGGTTATGGGACGGTCATGGTTGGCGCCTGAGGTGTGTATATAGAGGAGTGGTGTGTGGGGGTTTATCTTGGGGTTCTGGGGCGATGTTTGATGTTTTGGTTTTGATAAGTGAAGGCATGCCGCGGGAGTCCTTTATCCACTTTGGCTGAATCTGTCTCCTTACACGCACCCCTCTCTTTCCCCCCTCCAACCAGGCCTGCAACTGCTCAGCACCCGACACAGGCAACATGGAAGTCCTCGCCAAATACGGTACCCCCGCACAAAAATCCCGCTGGCTTGTCCCCCTCATGGAAGGTAAGATCCGTTCCGCCTTCGCCATGACCGAACCAGCTGTCGCATCCTCCGACGCAACAAACATCGAAACCTCTATCGTCAAATCCCCCGAAAATCCCGACGAATACATCATCAATGGTCGGAAATGGTGGATTAGTGGAGCGGGTGATCCAAGATGCAAAGTCTTCATCGTCATGGGCAAATCCCACGACGGACGACCCGATGACCCCACCAAGAAAATCAACAAGCACCGCCGCCAAAGTGTCATCATGGTTCCCGCCGATACACCCGGCATTACCATCGTCCGCCCCCTCCAAGTCTTTGGCTACGACGACGCCCCCCACGGCCACATGGAACTCCTTTTCACAAACGTCCGTGTTCCCGCATCAAACATCGTCCTCGGCGAAGGCCGCGGCTTCGAAGTCGTCCAAGGCCGTCTCGGGCCTGGTCGTATCCACCACTGTATGCGCACAATAGGCCTCGCCGAGCGGTGCCTCTCCACCCACATTCGTCGACTCACCGACCCATCAAGAAGGACTTTTGGTGTCCCGTTATCGTCTCACCAGGTTTTGGTGGACAGGGTGGTGGAGTCGAGGTTGGAGATTGATCAGGCGAGGATGTTGGTGTTGAGAGCGGCGGATATGATGGATAAGTTCGGAGCAAAGGGGGCTATGAAGGAGATTGCGATGGCGAAGGTTGTAGTACCCTCCATGGCTTTGAGAGTTGTGGATCGGGCTATACAAGCTCATGGGGGGATGGGTGTGTCGCAGGATACGGAGTTGGCGTATGTGTATGCACAATTGAGGACGTTGAGGATCGCTGATGGTGAGTTTATGTGTCCTTCACTTTTCTGATAAGACGCCCTCTGTTGATATTTCAGTTCATTGTGTGGTAAATCCTGAATCCGTCTTTAATTACAGGCCCCGACGAAGTCCACCGCATGCAAATCGGTCGCCTCGAACTCCGCCGCGCATCCACCCTCCACGCCCACAACGCCAAAATCGAAGCCCGCAAACGAGAGATGTTGAAAGCGGAAGGTCTCCCAACACCCGCATCCAAACTTTGAGAGATATTTTGCCTTTAGCGCTTATGCCCTGTTCTTTTACGGTTATTTCGTTTGTGCATCTGTGTACAATGCAACCTATACCTCTTTCGTCTGCAAGTTTTCGTGTACAAATACCAAACCCAAAAAACAAAACGCAGCAAACGAAACTCTATGTGTATGTGTACTTTGAATGAAATGACTTCGCTGCACGCGCTCGCTGCATGCGTGTGTCTTGATCCCGTCGTCTTGAAGTTTACAACCGGGCCCAACACACCCAACGCCCATCCGGAATATCCAGACGAAATCTCCTCTCACTGCACCAAGAAAACCAAGGAATAATGAACTGCATAGAAAAAGAAACACGAAAACCCGATCCATACCCAACAACACAAAACCAACCAAAATACAAAAAACCAAACCGCCTTTGCATTTTGCATTCCAAGGAAAAAGGACAGAACTTGCGATCTCTCAACCCTTCTTCCGCCCCCCCAAAACCCCAAACATCCACCATGTTCTGAGAGATGTATGAGATATATATATGATATGGTCTAGTACCAACGCTCATGCTGGCCGGTTTACCGATCGGTATTGCTGCATTCGGTACCTACACCCGAAAAGAACAAACCAAAAGAAGTTGCATCAGAGGTCAGAGATAGAGAAAGAGATGTGAACCGGAAGTGAAAGTCTGGACCCTTGCGTTTTTGAAGGATCCGAATTAATACATGACATGTTTACCTCGACGCACTCATCAACCGCTCCGTTTCCTGTCGAAGAAGTTCCTGGTACCTCAAATCAGCTTCCTTCTGCACCTCCCTCTCAACCTCCCTCCTCCCCCTCTCCTCCCCTCTCCTCCTCTCACCGCCTTCAATCTGCTCCTCCAGAACCCTCTTATACCCTTCCATCCGTTTCGCAAGCTCAGCTTTGTGTGCCTCTTCTTGGGCTTTGGCGTGGGCGATTTGGCGTTGGAGGGATTCTTTTTCGAGGCGGGTGCGTTGTTGGCGGAGTTTATTTTGTTCCACTGGAAAAGAGGGGGAGGTGTGAAGGGTGGACGGGTTAGTTGGGGTGTGAGTAGTGCGGGATCGGCAGTGGGCTGGGTGTGTTGGAGGGTGAAGACTTACTTGCGAACCGCAGTTGTTCTTGACGACCGGCGAGAACTTCTTGCATAAGACGGTCTCGTGCCTTTTGTTCTTTCTGCCACTTGTCCACACGAGCTTGCCACATCTGGAAAAGGCGGGAGAATGTGAAGAGGACTGAGTGGTGAGCGGGGGTTGGGCGGGTTTCGACGGAAGCAAATTTCGCAAATTCTTCCCGTCTTCTCGTGAGAACGGCAAGACATGAACGGAGATGAGGGGAAACAAGAACAAGACGGGTGCTTTTGGTTTGGGCGGCGACTTTTGGATCACTTACCTTCTCAGATTCCTTCATGTACGCGCGTTCCATCTCCCTCTCCCTCTCTTTCTCAACTCTCTGCTGCTCCACAAGCTGTTCCCGATACACCCCCATCTCCCTCCTCAACTCCTCCCTCTTCCTCGTCTGGTCCCTCCGATCCGCCTCATCATCCCTAAAGAACCCATTAACAATTTTCATATCCATCTCCAAACTCTCTTTCAACGCCTGCGCTCTCTGCTGCATCTTCAACCTCGAGAACCGGTCCAACTCCGCTCTCAAAAGCGCCTGATCCTGGATTTTCCGGAGTTTCAAGCGTTCTTCTTCGAGGGCGAGGAGCTCGGCTTGTTGACGCATGAGGAGGGCTTCTTCTTGTTTGAGACGGGTTTCTTCGGTGTGGGCGAGACGGAGGGAGGCGAGTTGGGAGTCGAGGGTGAGGACCATGTCTTGGTTGAGGGCTTTTCGGCGGGATTCTTCTTCTTCTTCGCGGGCGATTTTGCGTTGACGGTCCATTTCCCAGAGTTCGTCGAATATTTTCTTCTCTGGTTTTTGGGTGGGGCGATTTCGTGGGAAAAGACGGATGTGAGCGGATAAGGTGCACGAATGGCCATAGAAGCCTGTTGGATGTTAAACGAAACCAGATTCCTAACCTTCAAGAGCCCGCAATTGTTTCTGTTGATGTTCAACCAACTGTTCCCCGCGCGCTGCAGCGATTTCCTGTGCCACGAGTTTAGATTCGACAGCTCTCAACTCGTCGCACTCATTCCTAAAAATACAAAATGGTTTTCATACGTCAAGATGCAGACGAAAAGAGAAATTGTTACAGCCAACGTCAGAATGAAAGAAGACGTAAACCCACATCCAGCAACGCCTTTCAATCACTTCCCATCCAACCATCCACAAACCCCGCCCTCTTCCTCAGCCCCCACTTCGCTTTCCCCCCACACCTCACCTCCACTTCTGCATCAACTTCTCTTCCGCAATAGCCTTCCTCTCCGCCTCCCTCTTTGCTTTCAATTCTGCAACTCGAGCTTTCATGGCTTCAATACGCGATTCTTTTGTTTCTTGTTGTGCGAGGAGCTCTTGGCTGTAGCGGAGGTCATCTTCTGCGAGGAGTTGGCGCAGTCTGGGGTTGGGGGGAAGGAAGGTATCAACGAAATCAGGAAAAAAGGAGAATATGATGCATGGTAGGTTAGTTGGACGGGTTCGAGAACTGGGTGATCTTTTGAGAATCTGGCATCGAATAATTTGGCTGGAACTGCCAGAACAGTTTATTCGTTTCCCTCCATACCCCGCCGCTACCGCCACCCGCCCAACTTCTAATCCCCACTTCATCCCTCCATGTTGGGTCCCCTCCAGTGACTTGCAATAAACCCCCAAAAAGAACTTACTTTTCCCTCCGTTCCTCCAATTCCGACTCAACAACCCTTTTCAACTCGCCAAACCGTCGGTGAAAGCGGTTCCTTTCGATTGCCTTGGTTGTGAGGTCTTCGAATTGGGACTGGATTGAAGTTATGGATGGTGCGATGGAAAGAAAACGGGGGATGTCAGTGGTATTGTTGGCGTTCCGGTTTAATGATGAAGCATCTAGTTTCGGCCCAGAGTACCGAAATGGTCAATGAGATTAGACCCCTCGCCACGCACCCACCTTCGCCGTCGTCTGCGCATAATACTGCGTCTGCTCCAACATCCGACTCCGCTTCGCCTCTTCTTTCCTCCTCGTTGATATAAGGTAATCTGATTTGAGGTGCAGTGCCACAGTGGACCGTTTTGTTTGCGTTTGCTGCTGCTGGAGCTGCGGTTGGGGCTGTGGTTGGTGCTATTGGGTTTGTGGGTTTGGAGGGGGATTTTGAGTTAAGGATGCTTGGATGGGAATTTTGAGAAAAGGGAAGAGAAAGATAGTGCGGGCCAAATTTTGAAAACTATACGAGCGGGGCGCGTTGCTTCCCTGCCTCTTCCCCACATTCATTTTAGACCCTCTCAGACCCATGCAGTCCCCACAAGGTCGTCCCAACCCATCCCCATACAGTGTCCGACCTCCCACACAACAGCCGGCAGGCGGGACTCGCAGCATCACGCATCACATATCCCTCTGATACAACCTAGCGTGCCACTCCCATTCCCCCGCACAGAACACACTCCTCCTTACGGGCGAACAGCTGACACCTCCATACCCAACTTGTATGGTTGAATTTCGGCATACATCAACCATGCCGTTGACTTGACCCTACTCCTCTCCAAACCCATCCTTCTCCGACAACAGTCATGACCTATGCTTTGCTCATGATAAAGACATATGAAAGGATACATGTACAGCGGTAGCCATGATGTTTCGTGCGTAGGTTCAAGTGCTGATGCTGCTGCCAAATGTCGGAGTAATGCGTATGGGTTATGCTGACTGGATTCAGACGCGAAGTGGGCTGGAAACTGGAATGATAACAAGAAATAAGTAAGTGAGGCGATCGATGATTTGATTTTGAGCGTTTCTCTGTTTACTTCAAACCGAGAAAACTATGCATCAACACCTCCGAGTCGCCCCCAGCATCAAAACACTATCTGCTCACCTAGTGAAACTTGATTACTTAAAATTCACTGAGATTAAGGCGTTGGTGTTTGCCGTCGAGAAGGTGATGTGTGAATTGAGGTGAAGCTGGTCGCTGAGTTTTGTGAGGTGCGGCGCTGGGGGCTGTCTTTGTCGAGCTTGAGTTCAGATCAAATGTCAAATGTTGGTGCTTGTCCTGATTGGATCCAAATCTTTTCCTGGACAAAAACACAACACCGCACTTCGAACCAGACTTCGAACCGGACTTCGGGACTGCATCAGAGAAACAGCGTATAACTCTTGCTGGATGTCAACTTTCAACTCACTTCTGTAAGGGATTAGGAGGGGTGTGAAGTGGGGACAAAGGGTGTAAAGCACTGTCAGCACGAACAAGGTTTTTGGACTGGGTGCAGGATTGTGTGGGTTGGAATCAATGGTGTGGGTTCAAAAGCACCCTTCTTTGAAGACGGATGTGAATACCACGCAAATGGCGGGCAGTACATTCGTGAACTATACGAAATCTTAGTATGGAGGTGCAAGGACAACGGGAAGCGGCGATGGTGGAGCACGATCGCACTTATAATTTGCAACAGTGGTCGCAGAGGGAAAGTCCACTACTGGCGCTCCACGGGGTAATTGAGAGAGTGGGTACATGGAGGAAACCAGCAGTGAGCCCCTTTTCTGTCCATTTCCCAGTTCTGCTCAAACTCTCGAACTCTCAGAGAGATTCGAAAAAGGCCCTCATTTCAGATGAGACGATGCAAGTCACGCAGGAATTTGACTCCTCAATTTGGCATGTAAACATGATCAGCTTTCAGATAGTCGTTCTGAAATAGGAATAGATAGTCAGTGCAGCATTGCTGCCTCTTCACCTGCCTCTTCACGCACTTCCTCTTGTTCCTAGCTTGCTGGTTTACGAGTTCACATCAAAACGCACGGTGTATCACCTGAGAACCCAGCCAAGAACCACTCGCCTTTTTTGGCAACCCGATCCCGACCCCTCGTCCCAGCGCTCGTTCCAGCAGTAGTGTGCCTCAACCCTTCAGAACAACCCGCGCAGTCCCAATTCCATTGAGAAAACCCAGGTGCGTGTCCGTGCATTTTCATTAATCGTCGGGCAACGTGTGTTTATAGAACAACTGACTGATGGTTGCATCAAGGGACTGAACATTGCGTTTGGCAATGCATCATGCGCGGAAGTGTGTAAAGGAGCTTGCCGACGCATGGATATGAGAATGATTGACGTGACTATGAGGCATCTTATTTGGGCTCTCTCTTCGCCTAGTGCGCTTATCTAAACGCCGTTTTTTGGTTCCCTTTCACCTTCAGATGTGCTAGTGCACACATTTGTTGGAGCCTTCGCGCAGTCCGACGACGAACGTCGAGGAGACAGTCAATAATTACGGCCCAAGCGAGGAAACAATCCTAATCGAAAATGGTCGAGGAAGTTATCGTAATCGACAGCGACATAGAAGAGGGTGAAGCTGAAGTCGAAATCAGCGATGAGGGTGAATATTATAGTGAAGACGAAATCGACAGTACCGACAGTGATGAATACTACCAATGTGAAGACATTTTCAAAGAGCTGGATGAGTTTCTTGCGAAGGTTGACAAGCCCGGCTCGTTCCATTCTTCCGGCGAACTGCGACAGTTTCCGCTACCCGGTCTGCAAGTGGACAGCGTCGGTTCGATAGGACTTCCCCTGTCCGAGCGGGATGCATAAGCGCTGGCAGCACGATGCGAGCAGGCTCCATATGGCAAGGGCGAGGCAACGATCGTGGACACGACGGTGCGCAAAACTTGGCAGCTGGGTCACGAGTTCTTTTCCATACGCAACCCACAGTGGACGTCAATGGTCGATAACCTTGTTCGCGGGGAGATAGCCAGGGATCTCGGAATTCCGCCATACACCAACGTCCATGCGACGCTGTACAAGCTGCTCCTTTACGAGACCGGCGGGTTCTTCAAGCCGCACCGCGACACAGAGAAGGAGAACGGGATGTTTGGTACGCTCGTTATCATGTTACCGAGTGCGTACCAAGGCGGCTCTCTAATTGTGAAGCACAAGTATACGACGAAGGTATTTGACTTCGCCGCGCATAGCGAGTTTGGTGCGTTCTACACGGCGTTCTACTGCGACTGCAAGCATCAGATTAAGCCGGTCACCAGTGGCTACAGGCTATGTCTTGTTTACAATCTGTGTGCGGCAAATTCTGCAGCGCTGCGTGCTAAGGACAACGAAGAGCAGCTGGAAGTGGGCAGGACTCTTTTCAAATACTTTGCGAACAACCACAGCCTCTTTACGTACGTTCTCGATCACCAGTACTCGCTCGCCGGACTGACGATGGCAAGCTTCAAGGGCGCTGACCTTGCTGTGGTGCAGCTCCTGCTCGAACTGGCTGGCGAACTCAAGCTCGGCATGGCATTCGCACAAATAGAGGTACAAGACTACGAGCAGGGTACCTACGAATCGGATGACTACTGTGATTTGGAAGAGGAGGATATTGATCGGACTGTTAAAGTCTTGGAGTGGATCGATCTCAACGGTCAAGTGCTCCCTAAGGCCAGCAACATTGAACTCGAACTCTCAGAGATTGTGCCCGAAGGGTGGTACCGAAATATATCGCCGTACAATGAGGAGCAGGAGGACACGGGCAATGAGGGTACAACTGTTGAAAGGTGGTTCCGTCAGGCGGCAATTCTTATTTGGCCACACGACAACCCGCCTGTTACCCATCTGAAAAGAAAGGTTGCAGCAGTGCAACCACAAACAAAGAAAATATCGATGGACAAAATCATTATCTTGTATTTCTATTTCTCCTACTGCAGGTAAATGTTTGTAAGTTCGATGGCCTTCGCTGCCAGATTTGTATTTCTATGTATCATAAGACTGCAACAGCATTCCAATAAGAATGATGACAGACTCAAGCAGGATGAATGAAAGCAGAAATCATTTTTGCAGAATTTAGATAAAATACATGGTGAAGTTGATTGACGTTGTCGATCCGCAGTTATGATTTATGGAATATAATATTACAGCAACCCAATAACCTTTTTCACATCCCTCAGCGTCCGTTCCGCAATCCTTTGAGCCTTTTCCTCACCCCCCTTCAACACCTCCTCCACATACCCCTTCTCCTTCTTCAACTTCTCAATACGCTCGCGAATAGGACCCAACGCCTCCACAACTGATTCAGTCACCACATCCTTGAATTCCTTATTCGAGAAATTCGCATACTGGCGGGCAAGGTCTTCAGGGCTGATGCCGTTCTCCGTATCTGAAGTCTGCTGCTGCTGTTGTTGAACTCGCAAGGACTCCATGCATGAGAGGATATGAAGAAGGTTCGCTATACCGGGTCGCTTTGCTGGATCATATGTAATCCCGCGTTCGGAGTCGACGGTGGCTTTGCGGATTTTGACCCGGATGGCGTCAGGGGTATCATCGATTTGGATGCGGGACGCTTCGGATGGATCTGATTTGGACATCTTGGAGGTTGGAACGCGGAGGGACATGATTCGCTTTGCTGCTGGGTTGGTAGCTAATATTGGCAAAGTAAGGAAGTCAAACGTTGGTCAGCAAGGGCATAGAAGAAAAGGCAAGAACCATCAACGAGAGGTTTGTCATGGTCATGCAAAATGGTACATACGTATGAGTGCTCTCGGTACGGGGAAGACTTGTTTCTGATAATGGGAGTTGAAACTTTTCGCCACATCGGCTGTCAACTCGAGATGCTGCAGCTGGTCTTCTCCAACAGGTACTTGCGTCGCTCTATGTAATACCGTTGAATCGCGGCGAGAGAAAATGGATAAGGACACTGAAGACGTCGAATCACGCATGCGGCAACACATTCAACTCACCGGTATATCAAAATGTCTGCAGCCTGCAAGACTGGATAAGCGAACAATCCCAAGTAGAGGCCCTGCGTCGGATCATCTTGTTGTTGTTGTGATGTTGAAGTACTACCGATTAAGGTTTCTAATGACAGGGTAGCCGCGGCTGCAGACGATGGCGCAGCGGGGCCTGTTGCTGAATTAGCTTGTCGAAGCGTTGTCAGTTTCGACTTTTCGTGGAAAGTCGACGAAAAAAGTGGGATACGATATGAGTTGAAAAGGCATCAACGGGAGCGGACAAAAATCGATAAAAGGCCTGACACTGTACCTTCCATTGGTGCATCCGACTCAACCAGGCAACAGGTGTTCGACAGAAAAGAAGCCATGCCAGCTCGGAGTGTTGCGGTACCTGTTTGGTTCATCAGAAATGCGCAAGGGAGTCATATTTAATTTTGGCTTTTAAATGACCACCTAAACCATCCCGTCAACGACCGTCCTCATACCTTAGACTGCCGGAACAGAATGCACTTATCCGGGTCAATCCCACATGCGAGCAGCGAGACGGCCATCTCCCTCACATTCCTCCTCAACGTGGCCGGATCCTGTGGGACCGTTATGGCATGAAGATCGACGATACTATATAGCAACGTCGGTGGTCTCAGCAGATCTGCAGAGTTCTCCGTCGATAATTTCTCCCGCGGTTGGAGAGTTACCCAATTTGATAGCGCGCCGAGGTAGTTACCCAAGTGCGGGATACCCGTTGGCTGAATTCCCGATAGGGTACATTCTGGAAAGGATTTGCGGGTTGGTTTTGATGCAGTTTGATGACTCGAAGAAGCGGCCGTTGCCAGTGATCGCCTGAGGTATGAACCGTTTTGGCTCCCAAAGTCGGCACGAATGCAGCGACAGCAGCGTGCGTTCTAGTTGGCAAATGCCAAAATCAGCACAAAAAGCAGGGGTGTATTAGAAACAACCTTTACAGAAAGTAGGAAAAGCAGCCCCGAAGCGCAAGCAGTTGTCCGTGATTCGTCAAGATTTCTCTCTTTCTCCCTCCCATTTTGAGCCCATGGCCTAAGAACCGCAATTTGGAACTCATCCTGGATAGTGATCACAGCGAAAACTCCCCCAGATCACGGCGACTCCGAGCGGTATTTAAAACTGCAGCGCACGGGATGGGAGCATATCGAAAGGGCTATGAGCGCATCAACTGAATGAGCGGTCCACATGGCCCTACCGACCATCTCTCCACTATTATACGGCCGACCACCTTGCCAAGTTCGAAATTGTCCCGTCTTTTAGAGGCGTGATGTGGTGCAGAAGACTTGACATTTACCCTGATCATAGCTGCTTTTTTGGTTGTTCCTGGTTCCAATCTTGCGTCCTTCCTTACAAAGAATCCGACCGTACCGGTGAATCGCAGTGTCGGAGTCCGAACCTTTTTCCGCGACGCGCGCTTGTTTTCCACTGACCAGTCCAAAAACAAATATGATTTTGTGCAACACCGAGGTTACACCCCTGCTTTTTGTTTTTTCGGCAAGTTTCCGCGAAACACTACACTACTCAACAACCATGAGCGTCCGCGCGATTTCCACCCTCTCCCGCCTCGCCACCTCGGCCGCCAGATCCTCCGTTTGCACCGCAAACTGGTTCGCCCTTACTTCCACCACCCAGAAGCTCTCCCTGCCACTTACCCGGTCCTCCTTCGTGCGGACCTTCAGCGCCAGTGCGCTTCAAAGGAGTCACGGGTTAGGTATGCAAATGGCAACAAAGCGCGTTAAATCACATAATTTGGCTCAATAAGGTTAAAGGCTGACGAAGTGTCACTTCCCCTTTTATTTCTATCCAAATCAATTCCAGTCGACTCCGACCTTGCACACAAGCTCACTGAAGAGCTTAAGTACGAGAAGGAAAACAACGCCGAAGCCGGTAACGCCCTTCCGGCATGGTTGGAAGACTTCCAAAAGCGTGGGACTTTTAAGGTTGAGGACAAGCCTGGAGAGAAGGAAATTACCTTCACCAGGACGTTTGGCAACGAAAAGTAAGTTCGCAAGTGCAATGCTCTGTGTCTTTATTCCCTTTGTATCAGTTGCTGACTTCTCGCTTTTTCTCCACCCTTGCGTCCTTCAGGATTTCGCTCATCTTCAGCACCGACGCTCTCGCTGACATGCGGGACATGGAGTACGAAAACGAAGGCGAAGAGGAGGGCGAAGAAGAGCCCAAGTCTTTCCCTGTCAACGTCACAATCATCGTTGAAAAGTCTGCTGAAGCCAACGGCGACCTCGGTGCCCTCGAGATCCAAGCCACCTGCCAAGACGCTTCCTTCTTCATCGACAACGTTTCCTACTCCAAATCCTCCTCTCTCATGGTTGACACTTCCGCCGAAGGTGACTGGCAACGGCGCGGAAAGTACGGTGGACCGGTCTTTGTCGATCTTGATGATGGCCTTCAAGATCTCTTCCACAAGTACTTGGAAGAACGTGGTTTTGACGCTGCACTTGCCGATGTGATCCCCAACTACATCGAGTACAAGGAACAAAAGGAGTACATGTCCTGGCTTCAGAGCGTTTCCAACTTCGTCTCAAAGTAAACATGTTTCGGACGAGTTGGGTTCGTGGATGGTGGGGGTGGACACTAAGGTCGACATGGGATTGTTATTTGCATGTAGAGACAACTTGGCGTTATGCTTCATTTGTAACAAAAATATCTGAATTCACAGTCTTTATGCTGCTCCGGACAAAAAAGCATTGAGACGATCCACATGTTCTTTCATCTTCCTGAACACCGCGCTCCTGAAGTTCTCATCTAATTTGTCAAGATCCGCGGTAGAAGTGTTCGCCGTGTCCAACTCCACAACCACTCGTTTCCTCTTTTCCTTCGCAACGATGAAGGTCAATACGTCGTCTGAAGAAGGAGCTGATGCTGAGGTTGAAGGGGGTATTATGATACGTTCCAGATCACTACTGACCGGGTGCTCTTCCGCCGCGTCTTCTGATGTCTTCGATCTGGAGGGAGTTGGAGCCGCACTCACGTTGGGTGGATTTCGGGGTCGCAGCGTCCTTGTCACCGACTTAGGCTTGAAACGGGAAAAGAATAGGCAATGCGTACAAACGTCATAAGGTAATCGGCCCTTTGCGATAGACCGAAAGGAAGTTTCCTGATTCTCACCTCCTCAGCCGTGTCCATGGCCATCGTTCCCATCATCTTCTTCTTCCTTGGCGTGTCCGTCCCAAGTCCACCCTCTCCTCTGAGAGCCCGCTTCCGCTTCCCCATCACAGAAACATCACCCTCCCTCACTCCATGCGCATTCAACCCAACGAAAACACTCGTTTCTTTTTGGAAAGCCTCCACGTTCCACCCATAAGTATTTGCTAATTCACGAAGAGTGAGGTTTTGAAGCTCAGTTGAGAGGCCTGAAACAATCTGTTGGTAGCGTAGGAGGAACGTTTCAAGCTCTACCGAAATCTCTGAGCGGAGGGATTGACTGCGGTGCTCGACTGCAGATGGTGTGAAACATGTTGCAAAAGTGATGTGGGAGGCGATCTGGAATGAGCGCAGGTAAGACGTGGCAGGGCATTTAAAATCAAAGAAGAGGGGATGTGCAATCAAAGCTCCCGTTGATTAGTACCTTCGAGGTCGAAATTCTCTATGATAAGTTGTCCTTCGCTGGTCAGCATTCTTGTTTTGAGTGTTTTGTTGTGGTGGACTCCGCTCGGGTGTTACAACACTGTTGTTCGAAACTTGGTCACAAATCTCGTGGGAACTCGTGAAAACAGAGCATTCAGCTTCCAGAAGGTAAATTCCGCGTGAATTTCGCCAGTCTTAGAGGCATGTGCACTTCTACTTCGACCCGTTCCAACTATTGAACATCGAATTGAAGTAATTGGTCGTGACCTTTCTCTGCAGTGATTGTGGTCCGACACATCATGCAATTCATACCAATGACGTTAGTTTTGCTTTCGCTTATGAATGAAAACTATCATATGTTCCATTTTTACAAAAGCAATAAAAGTTGCGCCTCACACAAACGAAAACAATCCACTGATCCGTGATGGATTGCTGTCATTATAGGTGTGCCTATTAAGCCAAGAAGGGACTAAATACAAGTTTTCATAGAGCTTCCTTTGATTTTGAGGAATACCAAGAATCATTTCTTAATATCGTCTTTCTCGTTGGTGATTTCGGCGGTACAGTGTTGCCAACCGACTTCTGTTGTGTCCGGACGGGTGGTGGTGATGTTGCTGGCGATGTTGGCGATGACTTGATGTTATCCTTACCGCCATCCAGGGCTACGTCTTGAGTTGGGATTCCGTCAGACGCCTGTCTTCGATTAGGTTTCCGTTCCGGTTCACCTGTTTCCGAATTCTTGTTCACATGTACAATCCCCTTCATCAGCAGAACGGAAAGTTTTCGCCCGGAGCTCCTTGCAGAATCCGTACCGCTCGTCGCTGAAGATGTGACAGAGTTGGACTTCATGCTAATCAACTCGGGTGCAAACCATGATTCATCCGACTTCGTCACACTCGATATCATCCCCATCCCGTCTTGCCCGACACTATTGCTCCGAGACGAGTCAAAATATCCGGAGGTGACTTGTGTGATCGGACCAGGGGATAGCGGCGGTTTTGGTCTTGCGCCAAGTCCGCCTATCCCCAATTGCGAGCTGCTGCTGAAACTTAGATCGCAAAGGTTGTCGAGGATTCGGGGCTCCTGGTTTCCGCCGTCTCCCGCAGGCAATGTATTTTGAACGAAGATGGACATATCTTTGGTACCTGGGTCGCGATTCTGATTCAGCGACTCCTCGTTCCCTTCAGCTATCCGCGCGGGGTTTGGTACGCTTATACTTACTCTTCGAGAACCAGCCCGTACCGCACCACTTCCGTTTTCTGCGCCACCAGGAATCGAGGTGACTGCCAACTCCGTCGATGCATTCACTTGCTTGAGGGACTGAGAATGATCTGTATTGTTGGCTGACGTTGCAGAATGCGCGGATGGGGTGCTGTCACGCCGGATTTGCTGGTGGCTACCGTTCATACCCGTCCAGTGCTGTCGGTTTCGGCCGATTTCTCGTTGAAACTTTGAGGATTTTTCATTGTAGTTGTTGAAAGCGGCCCAAACGTCATAAAGTGGCAGCACGAAAATATCGATGAAACCGATCTGAAGGCGATTTATGGTTAGATCAATATGATGCTCCAGACTTCATAAAGATGCTTCGTTAAATATGTAAGAAATAACGAGGACGTACCTGACACTTTGCCACGTTCTGATTGTGCCTATCCATGAACTGCGATATCGGCAAACCCAGCTCCCTCTCCTTATCTCCCTGTAAATAAAACTCCTCCATTACCGCCTCCGACCATCTTCTTGACAAATCCTTGGTCTTCGTCGGGTTATTCAAATCCGCACATTTAATCCCAATCTCCAGCACCATCATCCGATTTTCTGCAACATCCATCCGTTGCTGGATATTCGCAGTGGTCATTTTGGTTTTGAATTTGTTGAGATATTCGAAGTGTTTCGCCATATCTGTCGCGAGAACCATTTTTATGATTATTTTCCGGAGTTCTTCGTATTCCTCGGTGCAGAGGTCGGCGAAGATGTTAAAGGGGGAGTCGTAGGAGAGGAGGAATATTTGGGCACTGTGGTGGTACTCGTTGACACTTGTGTCGCTGTTGCATTGGGATTTATGACGAGCTGTTAGCATGTATTTTGACGCTTTTTATTTGAGCAGACTACCTCCTTTTCCCCTTCCGAACTTCACTTGTTAAAGAAAAAGAAGATACTATACCTGTACAGCAACGCCCGAGGATGCCGCGACTTGACCAGAAAATTATTATTCAAACCCTTTTCATCAAGAAAATCCCAATACACGGTCAGCCAGATATGACGCTTAGCCTTTCAAAACCATATTCCACCACCACCCTCTCTCGGAAAGTAAAATTCATCGGGTTTTGAGTCCTCGTCCACAAAACTTACAGGATGGTCGATATCGTGCCCAATGGCCGCAATCATCGCTGCAAACAATTCAACGTGCGAAAAGTGCTGTCGAAGGTTTTCGTCTTCGAGGATTAAGTAGTTGAGGGAATGAAGGACGTCAGCGGCGTGGATGCAGTTGTGATAGGGGTGTTGGTTGTAACCGCTTTCGAGCATCTATGAATTTATGGGGTTGAAATGAGTGAATTGTTGGTTCAGATGAAAAAGACGTAACGGAACAAAGACGGTCAAAAAAAGAAGAATCGAATGCATGTTCCAGCGCTTTACATACCAACAGCCAAGGCTTAAACCGACTCAATTCAATCTTAAAATGCGCCAAAATCCCTGAGTTTTCCACCGCATACAGCCCCGAAAAATACAACGGGTGCCCTTGCGTCATCTCTGCCAATTGAAACATGTCACAATTCCACGACCGGTACCATAGATCCAAATAGTCGTTAATCCTGGCCGTATCCTTATGCTTGTCTAGCTCTCTAGTCACATTGTACAAAGTCAACAACCCCATCGTCCTCTGAACGTTCTCGTGCTGCTCAGAGTACCGCCTTGAGCTCGTGTTTGATTGGGAGGACACGCTCGTTTGAGCGACCATGGGTGACGCGGTTGCGGCGAGCATGGCTTTTTCAGCATGTTCAAGGGGGGATTCGGATTTAGACGGGGTGTTTTTGATGTCGAATAGAGATATGTGGTTGTTGTCCCTGCTCTCTCGACTGCTCGGAGTATTGTCTTTGCTTGCCGTTGTGGTGGATGAATTAAGGGATGCGTTCTTGTCGGTGCCTCCAAGCTGTTGGCCGACTTTGGGGTAAAGGTGTTGTTGCGATTGAGGATACCCAGGAGCCACACCCGCCATCGACACTGCACCTTTAGCCCCTGCTCGCATGCCAGATAACGAATCCCCACCAGCATGCTCCCCACCACTCACTTCATTTTCATCGATTTCCTCAAACATATTGACAGCAGAAATGGTACGTGCTTTATTGTGGTGAGGGTGGAGCGGTGGTCGCCTGTTGTAGGGCAGGCTTGACCGACGTGGGTACGGGAATGTTCCAGGGTGCCCAACTGAAGAATCATTGGTGGCGACACTGATGCTACCAGACAAGCTGTGGTTGGCAGAAAGGCTTAAGTCACCTGCTGACGGGGGCACGAGACTGTTGCTATTGGATGTGCGGGATGCCTCAAGGGTCCTTCGGCTTTGCGTGCCCCCGGGAGAGGGACGATCGGTGGTGGATGGGGTGGAATCCGATGTAACAGTGTTGGCCAGGGCGACTTCAAGGTGCTTCGCTAATGTACTCTCAATTGGCACGTCTCGTTGCTGCTGTTGCTGTGATGGCTGCGGTGTGGGTAGCGGTGCAAAGTCGTATTGCGATGGCAGCGGTGGTAAAGGAGGAAGCGCCTGTTTAGTATTCTCTAACTGCCAAATCGAGAAGAACGTTTGTGCGGTGGGCGGTGTCTGCGATGTATGATTCATATTGTGTTGGGAGGGCTGTCCCATATAGGCAAGTCCTGCGGGATGAGCGACGCTTGCATTTGTGTACGGCATAACAGTCCCTAGGACCCACGCACGCGTTTCATCATCGATGCTATTGTTTGCACCGTTGGATTTCATTAGCTGTTCGATGTCGGGTGCGTACATGTCGTGGCTGGTTGTGGAAGTTAGGACCTTAATAAGGTAGTCGATTTCGTCGCTTTTGAGCTTCCGTGGGGGTCCAGATTTGCCGGGTGGGGGGTTTCGAAGGTTGTGGAGGAGGTCCAGGGCTTTTTTGATGGGCGCTTCGGTGTCGAGAGGTGTCCGTGGCGTCTACGAAAACAAATTACGACAAACCCGAAAATGCAATGAGGCAAAAAAGAACGTTAGCGATGGAAATCCACCAGCTTCGTTACCACATCTAGAAAATCGCTGCAAAACATCTTCGGTTAATCAAATTCTTCAATTCCCCGCCACTCAGCTTCCAGTCTCCTTTCCCTTCACGAACCCATCAAGAGCACTTCGTAACTCACATTGTCAGCATTCGTCGCGGCAACCATCAAGTCCTTTTCCATCATCTCCATCCTCTGTGCCCTCCTCACATACAGCACACACAGCCACGTCACCACAATGATCCCGATCCCCAACAACGACGCCAAGCAAATAGCAGCTGTTATCCAATCCACCTGTCTCCCCGATGTGCTATTATTCGGTACCGCGGTTTGTGTTGCTGAAGCCATCATGATAAACCCGTTTGCGTCGGAGGAATTGACAAGGCCGTCTTGTTCTGTGGTGTTGGTTGTGGATGTGAGATCGAAGACAGGAAGTGGTATCGATGTTGTAGATGCAGGATAAGAGGTTGATATGATTGCCAGTGCAGTTGCGAAAATGATAGACAGATTTTGACCGAACGGGTACGAAGAGCAAGGTCGTGGAACGCGTTGGTAATGTGAATTCGATGATGATCTCGCCATAATCATTCCATCCCAGAAATAAGAGGATGATGCTGCCGAGGCGGACTGGGGGTTCTTCAATGACTTCGTTTTTCCTTTCTGTTTCTTCCGTTTAACCAAACAGAAATTTGAATGTCGGTCGTTTTTTTCGCGTTTGAGAGGGAAGGGCTCGGGGGGAGG
>JADGJF010000323.1:0-23780 GCA_027596845.1 Quaeritorhiza haematococci | reverse complement strand
GCGGGACTCATGCCGATTTGAGGTAGCTATGACGTAAATGGGAGACATCGAGTCGCAAAACCTGCCTTTGCCGTATACTCAAACCAAAGCGAAACAAGCAAAGAAAAGCAGTCGAAGTGCAATCTTGACCCTCACAATCCGTACCCCCCCTATCTCTGCCTTTGCCTAGGCGTCGTGGGCGAGTACTACATCGATACCACTGGCACGCAACTGGAGTCTAACTCAATCTGGTCTGCAGATACCTGCACGTTGATTACCCGGGTACCTCGTCGATTCCAATACGGCCTACTGTTCATTCACAAGGATCTTCTGATCTACATCGTACTCACTGGCGTTCTAAAAGCCTATCGCGTCCAAGATATCCACGACCATGGCGTGGACGGTGCACACTGCGTCTGGGAACAGCCTATTCCGCTCCAAGCTCCTATAGCAGATTATGAATTTCTCGTCTCCAACAATCAATTTGGAGATTGCATTGTGGGCCATATCATTTACAACAACGGACTTCGGGATATATTCCTCTTCGACCTCTCGACGGGCTCCATCCTGGCGCACATACCCAAATCATCGTGGCAAATCGACAACAACCCTACCGAGAGGCCGAATCCATTTCAGCTTCTACCCCCCATCCACTTCCTTGGCGGGCGCGGGGTAGAGGTTCTTCAAATCACACCTTTCCACCTCCTTCTTATTGACGACGTCCACTCCTACCAGCCCTCCATGCATTGCGTAATCTATGCGTGGTCATCTATGCGCAAGGTGGCATGTGTGCCGCTCCCATGGACCAGCACGGGGGGACACCGTGTTCATCCGTTTCCAATGTGTGAGTGTGGGTTTGTGTGCACCTTCCCATTGATGTCGTGTGAGGGACGGGACTGGGCTGGCGTTCTTGTGGTGGATTTGTGGAGTGGGTGGAAAGGAGTATGGAAGGTGGCAAGGAAAGGGGATGAGGAGTCGGCGCAGGATATATGGGTCTGGGTGATGTATGAGGACGTTCAGAAGAGAGTTGGCGCGGGGTTGGGATGTGAGGGTTTGTACAAAGAGTTGTCTCTCGCCTCAAGATCTTTGCCATCAGTTCGCAACACATAAAGGGGAGCCGTGTGTTTGCATTAGGCAGATGGGGAAGGGGATCCGGACTTGTAAATGCGAAAAACTGTACAGATGAGGAAAAGAAAGCAAGCTGTGTGAAATAGAGAGCAAAACGACTTGAACTTGAAAGACGAATTTTCAACATTCATCTAGAAACTTCAAATCCATATATGTCCCCAAGCGATAGCGGCGGATACCTTTGGATGCACTCTTTATGGAAAGCGATCATAGTCAGCCACCAATCCAATGCGGCGAACCGCACAAAAAATCGAGGATACCAACGAAGAATAAGCCAAAAAAATGACACAAAGATGTAAATCGAGTTTGGCAGAAAGGAGGGAAGGTTCTCGGATATTACATACGGCGTCAACATTAGCATTAATTATCCCGGCACCAGAATGAGGGTTCTGGGACACATAGGTGCGTATTCTCCACCAGTTATGATTCAGTTTTGGCGAGATGTGGATGCAGTAAGGCCAGATGTGGAGGGCGAAAATGGGGAGGGCGAGGAATAAAGGAAGGAGTGAGAATGTGTCAAATCTGTGAGAAGGATGTTGTGTTATATGGAAGAGGCGGTGGTTCGATGTGTGGAAATGGAAGTGGATGAGAGCGCTGCGCTTTAGTACTGGCTGTACGGACCATGATATGTGAACCAGGCAGAGTAAGACCATCTGCAAATCATGCAAAGATGTTTGGAGAGGTTAGGACGCAAGGTGCTCATATGAGCAAGATGCTCTCCCAAATGCTTCTTTTTGGGAGACTTTCCGAAATTTTCCGATCCGGAAAGGGTTTAATTTGGGTAATAAAAATCGGTTTTCGTGTTTGGGATGTGCAATATCACTTCTCTCTGATACAGGCCTTTTTTCGTCTCATCGTGTGCAAATAATTCAACTATGCTCTTCCCACACGAAATCCTCATCAACATCTTCGCTGTCCAAACCGACATCCCGTCCCTCCTTCAGTCCCGTCTCGTCTGCCATCTTTGGGACGCTCTCCAAGTCGGCAACGACGCCTCAATATGGAAACAACGCGTGCAATACCTCCTCCCGCCTTCGTCACCGCTCAAATGCAACGAAAGCAAGGGTGGGAAAACAGCAAAGGAAGAGAATGAGCACGTGTACCTAAACTCAGGCCCCAACCTGGGGGAATCGGAAGTGAGTCAGGGTAGACCTGTGCGTAGCGACGGGAGTAAGGCCGAGAGACACGGTGACGAACGTCTTTCTCCCGCAGGACGGTGGAAGGCGCTTTACCGACGATGGGACGCATACGCGAGGCGGTTGAGGGTGATGGTTGGACAGGCAACGAGTGAAGAGTTGGATGCTGCTCTGGTGAAGCGAGGGAACCGGTGGTGGGAATATGAGGGTGGGCATCTGGACAACCCTGGGTTGGGCGATGATAGGGCTACCGTAGGCGAGATTCGTCAATCCAATCTGCAGTCAATCCAGGGTGGACGAGCTGAACGTGTTCACGGCATGGTTCCAGCAGCACCACCTAATCCTGATCTCAGTTGCACGTCCGGCTGCACGGCTGTGAGGTCTTCGATGACTCAGGGAAGCTTGGAAAAGCACACGGATCCAAACAGGAGGGATCTCGTTGGAGCTTGGGTTGAATACGGTTCGGTTCCCACATTTCTTTCAACCGTCACGGTTGGAGGGAGGTTGTATCTGCGCTCACCCCAGACGGGTGAGGTTGTGCATATGGATCTGCTGGAATCAAAACCGACATGCTCGTCACGAGCAGCATCGCCCACACCTTCATCTTCAGCACTAACGTCCACCGAAAAAGCACAGCGCGGAGAAAAAGAAAATCTGTCGGACGATATTTCCGAAATTCATCCCGTTTTGGAATCGGCGTCGTTGGCGATGGTGAACAGGCAACTGGATGGCGCAGTTGACGTGCAAAAAGATGGGGATCTTGATGAAATCGATGAAATCAGCGTCGACATCGTTGCAGGTACACCCAACGACCAATCCTTCAACCGTAACACGTTCAACAACCAAAACCCCAGCGTCCATCGCACCAACATCACCGACAGCAGCGATCCCTTGTCTTGTCCGGATTACGTCTGTCTCAGCGAGTACCATTGGAACGCCTACAATGGATTGCCACGCCCATACAACGCGATTCGGTCGGCCACAACAGGAGAACTCGTCGTGCGGTTCCCGCCCGTTTTCGAAGCTCACAGAACCGGATTGTGGGGCAACATTGTTGTTGGGTTGGTCCCTCCCGACATCATCCGAGCTTTCGATATCCACGATATCCGCACACATAGTGAACATCGCGAAGTTAATGGGACCACCTCCGCCGCTGCCGCCACCGCTGAGTCAAGCATGGAACCCACGGCTGAGTGCATATGGGAGGCGAAGGTTCCTTTTCCGGGCCATGTTGACTTCGCGACTTCCTTCCTCACGATTTGCAGCGACTGCATCGTCACACATCTCATCGACGACACGAACACCATCCAGCGCGTTGCAATCTTCGACCCTCGGAATGGGGCGCTCCTTGGTCAAATCAACGAATCAGATTGGAACGTGTTCGATGAGAATGACCAGGCTTCAATTTTCAGGCCCGGGGGCGTCTTCGCAGGCAGCAGTGGTTGGGGCCCTGGGCTCGGGCATCTTCAACGACCGTATATCCCGTACGCCTGCAGTCTCTACCCCGTCGCCCACGTCACTCCCTTCCACATCGTTCTATTTGTCGGATTCTCATGCGGGCAGAATCAACTCTCCAAGGTGGTTGTCTTCGATAGACGAACTATGGAACGTGTGGGGATATATCCTCTACCATGGACAAAAGGGTTAAGGAATGTGTATCCATGGACGTTGAAGGGACAACACTGTACAAGCGGTGACGGGTTTACGCAAGTGTTTTCTGTGTGCGTTGGTGGCGAGAGGGATTGGTGGGGACTTGTCGCGCTTGATTTATGGAGCGGGCAGGAGACGGTGTGGGAGCTGGGCAGAAGAGGGATAGGGCACGATAGCAGGGTATGGATTATGTATCAAGATGTTGAAACGAGTGGCCTAAGGACAGACGGTGTTGAGAAACGGCATTTGTCACTTGTCTGGCGGACATTACCAATTTCGTGATGTGATGCGTTTCGGGAGCATACTAAGAGGTGGAAGAGTGGGGATCTTTGACGACGCTGAATATGAACGCCTCTTCGCCGCTCCTCTTCCGTCTTGAGACAGGCGTTCGTGATCATAGCTTCCGGTGTTGTTGCTTCACTTTTTTTTGGGAATTTTTCTTGTGTGAGTGGTAATTATAAGATGTGAAAGCAAAACAATTGACATGTATATACGTTAGGTGATTGAGGTTACAGTAAAACCAAGTCCACACTGAAAATTCACGAAGGCCCATGCTATCTATCGTATTTCCTCTTATATCATCACCATTCACAGCAGTTTGCTCGCCCTATCCCAGCAAGCTTGTGTAGCTCACAAAGCTGGTTCCGGTGGACGAATTCGAATCTCTAATGGCACATCCTGCTCCGCCACCCTTTCTAAATCTCCTCTCCCGTCGTCTCCTTGCCGTTCCTCCGCGCTGTCCTGGTTTCGCAATCGTATCCATACGCGCCTGCCCCAAACACTTCTGGGTGGCCTCTCTGGACGACCTTCAACCTTTCTGTGCGTCGCCCTCGCAGTGAGCCCTGATGCCGAGGAGTCCACAACCGTAGATTTTGTCCCATTCGTACGTTTCCTACGCCTGTAGAAAACGATCCCCCCGACCGCAAGCCCCACAACTGCTAATCCACCCACAATACCTCCAACAATAACGCCTGCCCTTCTCTCACCACTCCTAACACCCGCCCCCTCATCCCGTATTTCTAGAAACCCAACCCCACACAAACCCTCCACGATCTCCAAATCTTTTCCAACAAGCGTATTCAAGTCATCCATAATGTACGGTAGTTCCTGCAGGGCCTTACGGTTTTCGAGGAGGAAGGTATAGATTTTCCTAGTGCAGTCTGTGCACAAAAGGTCTTGGAGGATTTGGAGCTGCATTGGGTCAGCGTCGGAGAGGGATGATGAGAGGGAATTGGAGGCGGAAACGGAAAGGGCGGACTTTGCTGTGAGGGTAGCGCGGAGGAAGCGTGGGTAGCAGTACTATACGCATGCAGATATCGGGGATGGAGGAAAGAGAAAATGAGAACGTGACTGGATGCGATGAAAACTCAGAGAACAACGACCCGCAAACCGACGTACCTCCCCATCGTCTCCCCTCACACAACTCGGCAACCCCAAATCCTTCTTTATGTCAGCTTCCGGACCCTCTCCCGCACCTCCCGAACCTGCTCCGTTTCCATCCATCTCGCCTTCAATCCCATGAATCCCTTGCACCAACGCAGATGCATTTGCAACCACTGTCCCAACATTTTGCACGCGGAACGATCCAATGTAGTTGGGTGGGCAGGTTTGTTGGACGAGGGATGTGAAGCGGAGGCCGTTGGAGTGGCAGAGGGGGTTGGAGCAGAACTGGGGGATGAAGGATTGGTAGTACTGCGATAGCGTCGAGTGTGTCGGGAGGGATTGCAGTCGGATTGCGTGGGGAAAAAAATGAAGGTTTTTGAAAAGATTGTCGATGTGTAGTCCCCAGATGTACCTCGAAAACCGAATACATATTGCCAAAGATCTCCCTCGAGATGCGAGATTTCTAAGATATATGTACCTCGACGAAACTATGTTGATCCGTCACAACGATATTCGAAACATTGCATTGCACTGCCTCATCGTTCATAATGGTTGTGAGAAGAGCGTTGCAGGCTTCGTTCTTTTCAATGGCGGAGTTCGTCCGAACACGGAGTCATTTCAAGGCCAGCCATAAGAGTTATGAATGTAAGGGCAAAGAAGATGTGTCAGCATCCAACAAGTACTTATCCACATCCTCGTGACAGAAACCGATACACATTGATCAACACGCACAACAAGAAACCCAAAACGACAGAAAACAAAATTAGCACGTACTTGCGGATCTGTAGGCGCCAATGACGCCCCTTTCAACCCATCACCGTCATCCCTCCTCTCCAATGGGGACATAACCCCTCGCACTTCGAACGACACTTGCCTCATTCCCAAAATCCGATCCATATCTTCCCCAAACGTCAAGCTATCATGTGTCCTGTCGGACACTTCAGGGAGCATCGCAAAGGCCTGTTGACGCGGTGAAAGGTGGTTCCGGAGTTCCAGAAGTCTCATGTTAGACGTCGATGAAGTCGTAGTTTCAAGCGAGAATGCCGAGCACAGAGTAAAAGCGATGAAACTTGAGCGTATTTTGTGATGTGAAGGTTTCATCATGGCGGATCTTTCTTGCTGAGGTGAGGGAGGGGCAAGATATAGCTAATTGTCGGGTGGCCGGTCTTGAAGAGTACGATAACCACACTCTTAACGTATGATAGTTCACATATGAAGACCTTTTTCACGGATTACACTCGACCTTTTCGTCTCCCCGTTTTGAAAGACTCAGTGGTGGAAAGAACGAAAAGTTGAGGAGATGCTAACCCTTAAGTAAACCGTTCCGATTTGCGAAAGTTTGGTGAGAACGGAGAAAACAAGGGCCGAATTCGTACACAAACCATCCACTTCTCACACCTCCTACAAAGTGTGAACACAGAATCAAGCGTGGAAAATATTTGCGAAATTGAAGAGAGTATGATCGATCAACAGTCCCCTTTCTCGTACCTCTTTTTTTTCCCGGTGCGAAACCCATCGCGATCCCACGGTCTTGATATCCCACTGCTCCCAGGGGTTCAAAACACATGAACTCAAACTCCAAAGAAATAACGTTTTAAATAGTCGCACTTCAGACCGCCTCCAAGACCCCACCATCTGGACCTCACACTACACCTGCTATATATTTGAGAAGCACATCTCGACATAAATTGTACAGCCTTCATCTCCGCCTATCATACCTGTCCTTTTCCCTGCGGTCACGATCGCGATCACGGTCCCTATCACGGTCCCGATTTCGATCTCGTTCATAGTCTGATTTCCTGTCTCTATCCCGCTCTCCATCTCTATCCCTGGGCCGATCCCTTCGATCTTTGTCCCTGTCCCTGTCCCTGTCCCGAAAAGAATCTTGATACCCCCTTTCCCCACGTCTATCCCTCTCCCTCTCCCTCTCCCCGCTACCACGTTCCCGAGACTCCCTAGCGCTCCCGCTCCGTGATGACCAATCAGGATCCCGCCGGTCATCTCTGGACCGGTCTCGCTCCACGTCGTTCCTTGATGCACGACTGCTAGTGACCTCGCGTTCATTTCGCCTCTCACGCTCTTGTCGATCAATGTCATGCTCATCCGACCCATCTCGAGAGGATGGGTGGTCCTTCTTCCTCCGTTTCTTCTCCCTTTTTTCAGAATCGAGATTTCCTCCATGATCAAAGACAAGATCGTACGCGTTGGCTTGATCTTTACCAGCGCGGTACCGCGTTTTCTTCTGGAGATGTCGGGATCCACCGTATCCTCCCCCTTCTTCGTCTTCTTCGTCTTGTTCTAATGCTCTTCGTTCTCCCCCTAATTTATTGAAAGAAGGAATGTGAGATTGAAAAGAAAACAGATCAACGGGAAAGACGACAGGACGATCCAAAGTTGGAAAGTAGGCAAAGAAGTGTCGTTACTTACGAAGGAACCCCATGTGAAGTTTTGATACACTTTGCGAGAAGTCCACGTGAATACGGCGATCGTCGATCAGTACGTTATCCATTTTGAAGTAAGCCTGAATGAGACGTATGGTCAGAGTCGAAGTCAACAACAGATCCATTCCAATTCCATACATAGATGCCAAATGAATTCAATGCGCACCTCTTCAGCATCCGCTTGGTTCTCAAACTCTATGAATGCATATGAAAGAGAATCGCCCGTCTTCTTATCGCGTACAATTTCGCAGCTACAATCAGAAACGGGAAAAAAGAGTTTTGAATTAGGGTTTCGAAGTCACAGCAAATGAAATGCCGTGGAATTCAATGTTCGTGATGATACACACCTTAGGATCGAACCAAAGCGAGAAAAAATGAGTTCCAGATCTTCGTCCCGTGTGACAGGATTCAATTTACAGACAAAGAGGACGTTTTCGGGCGGTTTGATCTCAGCAAACGGCAAATCTCCGACCATCTCCAAAGTGAGAGCTCGCGCCGCAGCCTCCTTTTTGCGCTGTTCTTCTTCGAGAACTTCCGGGGGTACATCCGGGAACAACTCTTCGTCTTCCCCTATTCTAGAGTTTTTGAGCATCTCTTCCGTCGGGGAGGGCGACCGCGAAGGTACAATCAAACCCTCTGGATCCTCGAACGGGTCATCGAGAATCACGGTATGTTTTATCCTTCAAAGACGGGAAAATGAAAAAGGATTATGTTGCATGCGAAATCAGCTTCCAAAACCTTTCAGCACTGAAACGTTCAGCGGTGCTTCCCCATGAAAAATTACCTCAACACATCGAAGAAACCAGACCCACCTGATATCACGAAACGGCCGTCCCTTATCATCGCACAAAGCCTCGTTAAGTTTCTGAAGTACCTCCTCCCCCTCAGCAACGTGTCCAAATACGGCCTGCTTTCCATCGAGGTAATCGAGAGGTCCCTCAGCCAAGGTAATGAAGAACTGCGATCCAGCGATAGGCATGCCGGTTTTCTCGTCCATTCCTGCAGTTGCCATTGATACCGTTCCCTTGCATTTGTGTTTCAATTTTGGGTGAATCTCGGGGGTAAAGTATCGCTGCGAAGGCCCGTTTATCACACTTTGAGAAGGGTGAAGAGAAAGTGTGGGGTTGTGGAAAGGAGGTGAACAACTAGCGACTTGGGAAACCTCTTGAGATAAAAACTTTCTTGAATTTTCGGCTTCCGCGGCATTTTGAAGACAATATTTCAGTAATGAGCATCAGTTGAACACTTACCCCCAAACACTTTCACCCCCAGTTCCGGTGGCAGTGGGATCACCCGCTTGAGCCATGAAAGCCTTTTGGACATTGTGGAAAAGAACAAAGTTGTAATACTTGATTTTGCAGAGCTTCAGGAAGTTGAGGCATGTCTTTGGCGCCCTTTTGACTTCGAGGTCGATGACGATATCGCCGACGGATGTTTCGAGGAGGACGCTCATGGTTTGCGCTCACAAGAGCGGCGAAAACAACTCCAACTTCATGAGTTTCACAGAGTTGCACGAGGAGTTCAAGTCCAAGACAGAAGTGCCAGTCCAGTCAGCAGCGGAGTCAGAGTCTGTGGGTGGACGGGTTTCTGGATTTGATGCAGTCTTCCAGGTTTTTCTGTTTTCTGTTAATAAGGATATTTTCAATCGCTTCATCTCTGGATTTTTTTGAAGCTATGAAAGTAAGGCCCGACCCTCTCCTTGGGCGTAGTTCAGGTCATCTAGGTCATCACTGCCACTTTCTGAGAAACTACGATTTCAGGACTACAGCTCACAAACTGTGTTTCTCGTGTGGATCTTAAAACGGAAAGATTTGGCACACAGAGTGCAGGATCAGAGCAATGTGCAAACACCGACAGACATGTTTCGTTATCAAATACATTGCCTTGCTGTTAGTGGCGGGATCCAGAAGTTTCGTCAACATCCAATTTTTGGGTTTTCGTGATTGGTGACAAACGCTTTGCATGCCAAGATGCTTCTGGATTTTCAAATTCCGACACAAAATCAGCTCCAGAAACAATCCCCCAAAATTTGCGAAACCGCAAATCAGATCTCATTTTCAGGCCTTCCCCGCCCAAGCGAGAAACACCAAGGATAAAAACCCTCCTCAAACTCCGAATTCTTGATACTGAAGAAAATGCAGATTTCTTCCACAGAGCTTGCCGCCTATATCGAGGTACCTTGCCTTTTGGGGGTGTAGTTCAATTGCGTTGTCGTTTGGGAAGATATACTTGCGCTGACTGCTGTGCTGATTGTTTTTCTCGTATAGGAAATTCTGGGCGACATCCCAGCACTCAGGCCAAAGGTGAGGATGGAACAATAATGAAGTCTGTGACAAATTTATTAAGCAAAAGATCATAGGAAAAAGAAGTGACACTGCTTCATACGATCCTTTATCTTTCAAACGAACCAGTATCTCCCCATCACCTCCGAAAATGACCTCCTTTCGGCATTCCAAGATGGGATCCTCTTGGCTCATTACATCAAAGCTGTCAACCCCACGCTTCTTGACCTTCCCACCATCATTCCCAATGGGACTGAACCAACGATGAATACCCTCAACGTATGCGTAAGCGCGCTCGTACGCGGTGGATTCACTCCTGAAATCTCCAATGAAAACGAGACGGAAATGGAATTCACGCCTGGGGCCGGAGGTAGTGAAACAACGATCACCGCCGAAGACTTCTTCCACAAAAACCCGACGGCGGTGATGAACGCGTTACGGCTTTTAGCGCGGGCACATCTGCTTCGAGAGGTTTCAGTTCTCAAACACCCACAATTAATCCATCTAATGGAACCCGGGGAAAGTTTGGGTGCGTTCCTTGGGTTGAAGGAAGAGATCCTCTTGACACGCTGGGTTAACCATCAACTCGCAAAAGGTGTTTTTTCGACCCGTCGATTGAATGACCTCTCTGTGGACCTGACCGACTCTGAGATTTATTTTGCGTTGATGCACCAGATCTCATCCTCCATAACCGACGTTGAGAGACAGAGAAATGTTCTCGACTTGATTGATTCGGCAAAAATGGTACCCGAGGAAGAACGCACGGGAAAGGTGCTCGAAATCGCTCGACTGTTGCTTGGTCCACCATCGCCTGGGTTCACTGCCCTCGTAACAGCCCAATCCATCATCGACGGCCAAACCCTCTCCAATATCGCGCTTCTCACTGCCCTCTTCACACGGTACTTATTCATCCACCTCCCATCCGAACCCGAATCCCGTTTCCTCCTCCTCAACCGCATCGCATCCATTGAAAACACCGCCCACAACCTGTCTGAAAAACTAATCACCACAGCATCACTCCTTGGCCAACTCGAGTCGGAGCTCGCTTACGAGCGGCATACCTCCACCGCCGAGATCTTATCCCTCAAACAAGAATTGGAAAAGACGCGGCAGGAGCATCAGACGGCTTCTACACGCATGCGTGATGAGTTGCAGGATAAATTGAACGCGGAGTTGGAGGCGTTGACGAAGAAACATATGGTTGAGGTCGCAGGCTTAATGACGCGGGTTAGTGAGATGCAGGTGAAATTGGAAGGGGCGCAGGTCAAGGAAGAGAAGAAGAAGGAAATGGGGAGGATGGGAAGGATGGAGGCGCTTGGAACTGCACAGAAGCTGGATGATGCAAGGGAAACCCTAAGGGCACAAGTAGCTGCTGTTGGCGGTGAGGGTATCGAGGCCCCGACGGTGAGCGCACCTACGACGCCCACCGATGGAGCGGTGCCCGCTCAAGTTTCGATGACGCCTACGGTGCCGACCAAGGTCACCGAACAGCAGTATCAGTTCTTGCTGAAGGCCTATGAGCAGTTGACATCGTTTGTGAAGGATGTCTTAGATGAGAATCATCAACAGAAAACATCGATTTACATTCTCACGGTGAAGCAGCAACAGTCCGATAAGGTAAGGTGCAAAGGGATTTGTATGACTGGCGTCTAATCCTTACCTTGAATGCAGAATATCACGGCTGAATTCTTTCTCTTCCCCGCCCATATCTTCGCAAAGATCAACGACCTGATGGCGGAAAAGATTCGACAGTTCAGCGAGAACATGATCAACGATCAGCGAGCCGGAGTGAAAAAAGAAAAAGAAAAGAAAAAGGGCGTCACACCAACGTTGCTGCCATAGAGAAGCATAGCAGAAGAGGAAAGAGTGTTTTGTAACGATACCTTTTGCTCTCAAGATCAGAAAGGCGAAAATGGGCAAAAATTGATGTCTTGAAAACAAGTTGGCTTCATCGTTGATATTGTGATCGAAGGGATCCGCATGTAATCGTTGCGGAATCGTTACAAAAGAAGGATGGTACTCTGTTCCGGATCTGATAGTGCTGGTTCCTAATCCCATTTGAAATCTAACAACCGTTGGGTTTCTGTCGAATGCTTTGGATGGTTGAGAGATTGCCACGATCACAAAAACGAGCCACTTAGCCGACATCGCAAATCCACACATGCTTACGTAAATTTGAAATGGAATATGTCTATCCGGATACTCTCTTCCGCTCTTGATATCATACACATAAGAAACGTCCATAAATACAACAAAAGAAACTTCACCAAGATTGGCCTTTCGACAGATCCCTGATCCCTTTATCCTTCCTCAAATCCAACTCCCTCTCAACTAAAATTGATCTAAACTCGTCCATCCTTCCATGCTTCTTCAACAAAGCCATCAAAATTCTCCATGTCTTGCGGTCCGGCGGGGGTGGTGGGAGACCACCCGTCTCAATTTCCCTTCCATTACCACCCTGCCCCAAATGCGCCTCTTGATCTGCCTCCTCCTCCTTTCGTTCGCTTGTCCCCTTCCTAAATGCTTTCCGCCACCCCACCACCTCATTCAATTCCTGAACCCTCAACGCCCATTCCCTCCTCGAGGAAGGTGCCTCCAAAACTACATCAACGGCCTCCCGGAACTGACCATACTTGCACAAACACTCTACATACGCTGTCAGCACATTCGAAGGCCACGGTTGTCGGATCTTCTTCACTACAGCCATCCTCTCCTGTTCCCTACTGCTCTTCGGACGAACCATCAGCACAGACTCCCTCCACACACGTACGGCTTCTGCCAACATACCCCCCTTTTCACTTGCACCAAACTTGCATGCGTCAAATACGGTTGGGAGAACTGTGCCGAGTTGGTTGAGAGGAATGGGTTTGAATCGCAACTTGACCGCCACCTCCGTTTTTCCCATCGTGGAACCATCAGAAACAGATGACGATGATACGTGAGGCTCGTCGTCCTTGCTCTTCCTCCTTTGCAGATGTTGGATCGGAAACTTGATTTCCAGAATCCTCATGCGCAAATCTCCACCCCTTCGCGTCGCCCAACCCCATATCTCATCCCACAGACTCACGGCACGTCGAAACTCCCCGGCTCGCTCCAAGCATTCAACGATAGACGTCAAGGTGGTGACAGTAGGTGCAACACCCCATTTCGACATCTTCTGGAGGGTGAAATACAGGCCTTGAAGGTCAGCCGTCTTTGCGTATTCGTTCGTGATCGGAGTAAAGAGCCCCCCGAAGAGATCAGCATCAGGATCCACGCTATCTTGATAGCTTTGCGGTGAAGTACCGACGTTCTCGACGCTGTCAGCAAACGTGTTCCTACGGTTGTTGCTCTTTTTCGTGGACGACGACGATCTCAACTCCGGCAGGTAGCTTTCCAAGAAACTCCAGGTTTCCTCGATCTTGCCCATCTTCACGAATCCCTGAACCATTACTGTCGCCAACTTAACATCCAGCAGCGCCCCAGCCCCGCTTCTACCACACATCGCAATTTTCATTCTTCCCCACCACTCCATCATACCCAACATGTTGCCAGCGTTAGCATGACACTCCACCATTGCTGAGAACGTAACCACGTCGGGCTGGTATCCCAACGCAACAAGCTCGTTGTAGCGCCTAACGGCCCCAGGTATATCAGCAGCTTTCGCATGGCCGTTGAGAAGAATGTTGTAGATATCTCGTTGACTGACGACGGGCTTGTTGCTACTGGCGTTGTTACTGCTCACCTCCCCGCCATTCTTCTCTGTAACCTCTCGACCCGTCAACTGCATAAACGCCTCATACTCCGCATTCATCTGCTCCACATTCCCCACCGCAGCATACACCTTCATCATCAGCGCTCTCGTGAAGCTGTCGGGAGCCCATCCAGCTCTCTTTCCCTCTTGCACCATAGATGGCAGAAACGACTCGGCCCCCTCCACATCCCCTGCATAAACAAACGCTGACAGCACCGCGTTCATAGTAAACAGAGTCGGTTTCATATCGGGGAATCTTTGGCGCATCAAGCGGAAAAGGCTGATTGTGCTCGCAACATCACCCAACCTTGCATACGCGTTGAGGAGTGACGAATACGAATGCATATCCGGGCCATGGTGGGCGGATGATGAAGACGAAGGCGAAGGCGAAGATTGTTGAATCATCTTACTGAAGAAGTACTCAGCTTTGCGAAGGTTTTTCGCCTTCGTTGCCGCATCTATCAGAACCGTCCAAGTCTGCACAGATGGTGTCAGGCCGAATTTTTCAAATGTTGACAGCATTTCCTCCGCCTTCTCGAGCTGGATACGCCGTCCAAAGTGTCTCACGAACTGAGTCAGAATCACAGCATTCGGCCGCACTCCTTGAGATGCCATCGCTTTCAAGCTTGAGAGCGCGCCATCGAGATCATCGGCTTCCAAATACGATCCAATCAGAATGCCATATGCCACCTCGTTAGGTTGTAGTTGTTGCCATTTGTCCACTTTCTCAGCGTCTACGTTTCCTCCAGGAATAACAGCCGATGTAGCATCTTTTCGAAGCAGTTCGAACCATCTGACCACTGCAGCATGGTCCCCAGCTTTGGCGAAGGCGGTCATAATGCTGGTATACGAAATGCGATCCGGTTGTATGTGCTTTGGTCGGGTTTGAAATAGTCGCACCGCCGTGTCCCAAACACCTCGCTTGGCATACCAACCGATGATAATGTTCATGCTGTAGACGTCAGGGAGAGCAGCTGGATGAGCCGCGTTCTGCACCATGTTGTCATAGACGATTCGTGCGCGCTGAATGTCGTCCTTCTGTTTGATCAGTAACGCCATCATGCGATTGCAGGTTTTCGTTGGGAGTTGCACACCAAGGATGCGGCATGTATCGTGGCAACGAAATGCACCTTCCAAAGACGCTTCGTGGGGTCGGTTCCGTTGATCCCCTGCTGCATCCTCCAAGAGCATCTTCATCAGCTGTGTGCAGTTCGCAATCGACGGTGTCACAGATTCTTTGTGGAATGTCATATCCGCAAGACAGACAACGGCGTTTTCCAGCATGAGTCGTCGTTGATGGGAAGAAGCCACCTTGCCAGAATCCGAAATCACGGCGTGGAGGAGCTTGTAGTGTAGCCGCCGCACCGGAAGCTGACCTACTCCACGAAGAAATGAATAATTCGACCATGCCCGTACGATGTCTCCACTTTTCAAAGCCTTTTGCAACCCCTCATTTCCCGCCAATGCATCCCTCAGATTTTGGAGGCGATCTTTGCTGCTGTTTTCCTGACGACGATTGTTCAGGATTGTTTCGCTCCTTCGTATCAGTGAGGCCACGTCCCCCCACCGACATTCCTTCAAGAGGGCCCACCCCAGGTGATAGAAAACCTCTTGATCGAATGCAGCCCAACATGTCGCCAAGTACTTATCGTAAACGTCCAGCGCTTTCCCAAAGTCTTTGTTCGCAACATGGGCCTCGATCTCTTTCCTCGGAGATTTGCGAGCGAAATCGAATGCATCGCCCGTCTTCAGCGTTTCGATCGATTTCCCACCAACATCGTCCACGGGCCTTTGTCTTCGTTGGTGACGTGGTTGATTTGAGTCCACCATATTTCCATTTTCAACAAACATGCCTGTCTCCGGTCTCAAATTCCACCCTTCCATGACCACTTTGACATTCGACGCTTTCTGTTCATCCCCAACGTCTAGATACGCCCGATACAAAAGATTCAACACGTCCTCGCTGGGCTTTAGTTTCGCCAACCCCATCTTTGACAACCAAGCCATCGATCTGGAAAGCAACCCTGTCGAAGCATGGTGGGTGATGAGTCTCTCGAATGAGGCGACATCTAAAGAAACCTTGAAGTTATCCATCACACTTTCGATGAGCGCGTCTATGACCAACGATTGGCGATGTTCGGTTGTGAATTTGTGCACTATCTCGCTGAGCATCGTATCGAGCCGGATATTAAAAGTCTTGGGAGCTGAATCAATGATACGGATCGCCCCGGCTGTGTTGCCCAGCAGCCCAAAATTTACGAACATAACGCGAATCGCATGATTGCTAGTGCCATAATTGAGTTCCGTCATCGACTCGAGAATCTTGTTAGCCATGTCGCGTTTCTTGTTCTTGATACACATCGTCAAAAGGCGATCGTACATAGATATCACGACACTTGGATATTCCCCTTCAGGTCTTCCGTGCTCTTCGTAGTCGCTCAACAGAGTTTGCAGGCTGTCCTCTCCCAACGAAGGTCCCACCAACTTCACGAGCCTGTGGTACATATCCTGACCGATCGACGACAGTGCTTGCGGTGAATGGGTCCGAATCGCTCTATAAGACTTCCAAACTCGTTGGGCATTCGGAGGGAACAGCAACTGAGTCCGGAGTCGTTGGATAGCCTGGGCTGATGATGATGCAATTTGAGAGCCGGAGTTGACCTCTGAACCAGAACCAGCCTCGAAGGTCTGCCCATCCAAGTTTTGCTGCCTTTCGGACATTGAAAACCCTTCCATCAGCTTTGCCGCACTTTCCAGATCTTTGACTGTTCGAAATGCGTGGAGCATCAACCTGAAAGTCCGCACATCGTCGTTGTGCGGCAAACCCTCATTTCGCATGGTCTTCAATAGATCCACAATACGGTCGCGGACGTCGCTGGAGCCTGGCCCCAAACCCAACCCGCAACGTTCCCCGAGACGTCCATACAGATAGCGCCGGAGAAGACGAACATAGTCCTCCGTTGTTGGCGGACATCCAGCCCTCTTCATATCTTCCATCACCTCCTCGATACGCCGTAATGGCTGATCGCACATCCAAAGACACTCCAACAGGTTCCGGAAGTCCTCGGCTGTGATTTCCGTTGAGGTTATCGTACGAACGCGTCTGTACAGACCCCAAAGACGACTCTCGTTACCGAATTTCTGAGAGCCCGGATTCGCCACCCCATTCCCAATTTTGCCGATGGGAGTCACGTTCAACACCACACCAATCTGTTGGGACGGTTCAAAAATCGAGTGCTTTACTTCACCGCCGTTCGAGTCCGTACGATTGTGAGCAATCGTCGCAAATAGCACTTCTCGAAACTCATCCAGTGGGAGCAGCTGTCGTTGCTCGTCCAAAATGTCAGCCTCATCTTGACGTTCGTTTGTTGGATTCGTTGTCGCAGGCTGACTTGAGTAGCTACAAGACGGTCGATATTCTGGAAATCCAGTGTACTGAAACATATATGGAAATCGACGAAACCGGCTTGACAGTACGTGGATAATTGCGGAAGAAGGGTGGAAACGGCATATTAATGACGGCGGTGTTAGCCGAGTCAAGTAAGGTGCGTGAGACCGAGCGGCAGGCGGCGAGAGCGGATACTGAGAGTGGCAATGACCAGGATCAAGTTGTCTTCTTCCCGCCAGAGCCCTCCGGGCGCAGGGCAGCGCTGTCATGGCACATCGTTCTCAATCACTTTGCATGTGTCTCTCTTTCGTCCTTCACCAAATCCTTCACAGCCTGTCATAAAAAATCGATTTGTGCACAAGCTGGTTTGGGAGCACAAAGCCGGCGTGGAGTCCAAAAGACAGGACCAGGCGGAGTTGGAAACGTGAAATTGCCGCCGAGTCACATCGCCGCCATCGTCGACGAGAAACGAGCTACACTTTTACACAACCGTATAGTGCTCGGATAATTACGCTCTTCGAACTCCCGAGTTTCCCCCTTGGTCGGCGATTTGTGTCGTCATGGACAACAACAAGTCTGGGTGGATCTCGGTCAAAAAAGGACCCCGCCAAACATTATTGGCCCCGCTCTCACTGCAAACAGTGGCAGCTGCTCGATCGGTGCGAACGCAAGTGTCAGGAGGGAACAAGAGGCAAGGGCGTCTCACCAGCTTCTTCCCACCAGTAACTACCACGAAGAACGATCGCGAACCTTCGAAGGGCTGGATAAATAGACGAGGTTTGGACGATGGGACTCTGGAGAAGCCGGGGGGAAATATGGGGACTCCGACGTTGGTCACGAAGAAGAAGGAAAATCGGGTTATAGTGTATGCCCACCGCTCACCCTTGGCAGAGCGTGGCTCGCTTCAGCCTGTTTACGATGAGGAGGTTGTGTTGTCGAAGCGAAGAAAGATACAGACTTCCCAGAGCCCTACGCATGTTGGCGAAGATTGGAAAAATGATGCTTATCAGTGCTCTCAGAGCACTTCCTCTGTGAATCGGAGACGACCACAACAGTCCACCGAGCTCAAGAAGCACAGCGAGTTGTCTGAGTCCTCTGCTAACAGCGACTCAGATGGCGATCATAACTCCCTTGTTTTCTGGAAAGACGATGAATTCTTGCCAACTAGCTCCCCAACTGAAGACCAGGCAAACACAGAAAATCGTGACATTTGTATGGATCAAACCGACCCTGATGGTTGTCTTTCGTTTTCGAGTAATCGCTGCGACAGATTCGAACCAACCCGGTACTCTTCATCAGGTTCAAAGCGTGGCGGAATTTTGGTCAAAGACAAACAAGGATCCAGCGACAGGCCTGGAAAGACGGTCAGGTTCAGGTTGGATGAACCCTGTCGAGCAAAGCGGAAACGTTTGCTAAATGAGAGCTCTGACAGCGACACCTCTCTTTCTGAGAGCTGTTCTGAGTCCGCTGGCGCCTCTGCTAGTGGAGATGTCACGAGATCGCGATACAACACACTGTCTCAAAATCGATCGCCAAATACGCGTCAAATACGGCGGCTTCGGTGCTCTGAGAACCCAAATCCTGAGTCCTATTCGACAAATGATTTCGCTTGGCCACACGCCACTCCGATATTGACAATGAAGCCGGGCACTAGGCCCCCATCCGCAGATTGTGTCGATTTAGAATCTCACGCACGACTCGACCTTACAGATCCTGATTTGCAAAATGCCACCTTCGATGAGCGGTCTGCTTTGATTTCTGCAGGTGCTTTTCCGCACAGTGAACGTTGTTCCATGCCGGATTCGGAATCGACGGAATCATTCACAAGTGACGATATACCCATTAAATATCCCTCACTTGAAGACATGCGACCCGACTTCATCCTGGATTCGAATCGGTTTCCCTTCGAATCTGCTCACTCCTCGGCATCTTCAGCCCCCCCTGTCCAACGACGAAACTGCAACTCACCCGAAAAAATTTCAATCTCCTGTAGTCCTCGTACTTTCGACGGTCAAAAATCGAGAAGATCGCAACCATTTACTCACGCCGCGACATCGTATTACGAAACGGCAGGAGGGACTGAACCAGATCTCCACAACGATGAAGAACATTGGGGTACGAGAGCTCTCAGCACCTTCAAATCCCCCTCGTCACCTACCCTTTCACCAGCAGCAACACATCAAGAACTGCCTGCCTCTCCTTCATCGGTCTCTACCTGTCCTTATTCGCCGTCATCGCCTTCACACGGTACTTCGGACTTGCCCAACAGCGAAACCATACCGGACGACGCTATTTCCGAATCCGCGGGCTCGGCATCTCTACCCCTTAAGCAGATTCCCACCTCTCCCTTTTCGGTTTCTATGTGTCCATCTTCGCCATCTTCGCCTTTGGATGTGGCGCCGCATTCCTTGGTCGGAGAAACAATACCATCATTCGGCGTGGACTGTTTTGACGAAGCTGACGACACACTTGAATATTCGCAGCACAAGGAGGGATTCGAATATGAAGATGAAGGTTCTGAAGACGAAAAGCTTGGAGACGACGAATGTGGAGATGCCAGCGAACCAGAGGAACCGAGAAGTTGCACAGAAACGGATGACTCAGTAAAGAAAGTGGGCACGCCGGATCGAACGGATACACTTGATGCGGAGTTGGAAATGCCGTCTCCGCCTAAATTCCCGAGTTTCGATATGACATTCGGGGGACTGGATCTTTCACTGTAAATAAATTTTCGAGCTCCTTTGTGTAATAATAGGCAAGTGTCGTGGCATAGCTCTGCCAAAAGGACGCTGGGTTATTGTTCTTTTCCTCAAGAGATTTGAAATTACTTTTTATTGGGTTGTTCTTACTTTTTCAAAGTACGAATTCCGATGATAACCAAAACCAATGTAACTTGACACGCGACAGTCTTGAACAAAACAACTGACGCTTTACAAAACGAAACCTGATCCTGCTCCACTACTCGAGGCACCCCACTTCTCCTTTCATATCCTTCTACCCTTCTTTGTTTTTTCAGTAGCGGTCAAACCCTTCGTCCCGAGCAGTCCTCGCGAATGAGGATTCGGAAAATTTGTCTGAACGAAGGAGACCGAACTCAACGAACCACATGACGAGTCTGTGGAGGAAGAGGAGGAGTGCAGCGACACCACCGACTTCACCGAGCCACATGTTCTTTTACACCAACGAAAACGGGAAATGGTCATTATCACATGAAAAACACACACCTTCCTGAAACCAAAAGGCGCCAAACTTACCATGTCCAACGGCAAAAATGACTTCTCATATGTAACATCCAAAGTCGGGTACCTAAACTCCAACCTCAATGGCGCCGTCACCGCCATCGTTGCATTTCCCCACCAATTACCGTTCCTAATGATGGGCCCACCCGTGGTCGAGTTAGTCGCTGTTCCATTTGTCGCCACAGTCCCGTTCCCGCTCAACTGCCTCTTCTCGATATTTGCCAAAGTGCTCGTGACGCGTTCAGAAGTGATACGCTCGTTGACGGGCGGCTCGAGGATGTCGATGTGGGTGGTTGCTTCGGTGGTTTCGGGGAAGTCCTCAATGAATTCGGTGGCGTTGACGGAGGTGTTGGGGGGGTTGGTGGTTGGAGGGTTGGAGGTGTTTTGGGTAGGAGCGGGGAGGCTGGAAGACGAGGAGGTGTTGGGGAGGAGGCGGACGCTGGTGGCTTTTACTTCGAAATCAAGACCGCCTTTGTTGGAGTAGTCGAGGCGCCAAAGTTTTCTGTACAATCACGAAAAAGAGGGGGTGTATTCAGGACAACCTGATCCGAACGGTTCCAATGTGGGCAGAAAAGCAGACATGTACAGCACACTCCTCAATAAACTTACTTAATAATAACGTTCGTCACAGTCATAGCCGACGCCGAGAAGAAGTTCTCAAAATCGCCTCTTGGAGTAACGACGTCCCCAGGCAACATGACGGTCCCCCGATCACCCGTATCAGCCCCAGCCACATCCGTAACCGTATTCTGCGGGGTCGACAACACGAGCACCCCATCAGGATTGGTTCCGGTCGTTCCACCCACGGTCAAATTCAACACAAGTGTCTCCTCCACGCTGCTGGCATTCAACACAGGCGCGGGGGCCTCATTGACGACGATACATGGGACAGGTTTGCCTTGGATGAACCCCATCCTTACGTTTACCGCCCTGATACCTTCGCGGGGGCAGTTAAGTCTGCGGGCGGTTTGGGAGAGGTAGCAGGATTCCAGGGTGAGCGTTGCGAGGGGATCAGCCGGGCAGATTGTAACGGTTGGGAACTCGTAGGTGCTTTGCTTTGGGACGTGGTTGTTGGGGAGGATTTGGTTTAGGAAGTCGACGGGAAGCTTTTTGGGTTCGGCGGTGGTGCGGTAGGTGGCTGGGAGCTATGAAGTTTTCATTTTTGCGAGATCGGTAACATTTGGGAAAGAATAGAAGACGAATTCACATATGAGCCACGTCAGGAATGGGAAGAAGACATCCCGCGCCCTCCAACATATTGTTCCCACCCTCCACCGTCCCTCTTTTTAGAAAGCAGTCCAAAGCACCCCTACCTGCGTAACAATCCTCTGTCCCCTAAATCCAGCATAAAATAACATCACGATGAAAAACAACGTAGCGACCGCCGCACCGAGGCGGTCATGGACGCGCTGACCGCGCGAGTTCAAAATTCGATGACCTCCTTTCAATTTCAAGGAGAATCCCATCGTCATCGTCATCGGTATCGGGTTGTAATGACGCAGCACACAAGAGATAGAAGACAGTGAGTGTCGGTTTTTTTGTTGAAGAGAGTTTTTGAGGAACAGACGCGAAACGTTTCGCAACGTCAATGTCCATACCGAGCATGTTTCGTTATGTCAATGGCGTGAAATGTTGGAATGTAGGTTCGTGAGCGCGTATATGTAGTCTTGCTTGCGCGATCTCGTTGAAATCTGTTTTCGAAGTGGGCTTGTTTGTATTTTGAGGCTCTGTCTTTGCGATCAAATATATCAAACAACCACTTCCATCGAATTTTCTTCCCTTTTTTGTTGCTGAGCGGATTTGCGCCTTTCAACCTTCTTCCATGTTCCTCAGAGAACAACCAGGTAAAGACATCGTTGGTTGGTAAATCCTAACAGCAGACAAGATTCGGGAAGGGGCGTGGTTGCCATCGAGACGCGCGTTTTGAAAGTCACCTCTGGTTGGCAACCCTACTTTCTCGTGTGAATTCCCCTTGCGCTTTTGTTTGTTGGGGTCAGGTAATTCCCAATCAAATGGGTTTTACGCGCTTCATTGATTGCCTTGCTCCTTTCTTTAGAGCGTACTGATTGGTAAGAGACACCCATACGCGCATGAAGAAAATAGACGGAAAACCACACCTGTTCCAATACGCGTGAGCGGCAAAATAGTGGTGTGCGTTGTCGCAGGGTATAGACGTAGAGTGACATTTATGACAGAAAGGAAAGCAGGTGCCTGATTTCAAACTCCGATCCAGTGGAGATCAAAGCTATATCGCCATCCAAAGCTGCACAAGACAGGATCGACAGGTTGAACAGGAAGAAAGAAAAAACTGTAAGAGACCCCACTCAAGCTCTTGAGACTTTAAATGCAACGGCGACATCATCCACTTCCCCCTCCCTTTTCCGTCCAATGCTATGATGTTTCCCTTTTCTCATTGACCTCATGGTAGGAAACTCCGCGTCCACATCATCTCAAGCTTGTCCCTAACAAATCCTGTTTTTGGAACCCTTGCGTCCTCTTGAGCGTGTGCGTTCACATTCTGATCATGTTTCAGCTCGCCTGTGAATATCTGTGGGTGCAAAAGTGAAGGAAAAAGAAAGCTCTTAATCCGATTGGATGAATGCTCTAGGATGTGAACACATAGAACATACACATTCACAAGTCCTTTGCTCCCGACGTCGTGAACGGAATCTTTCTTCTTGGTAACTAATTCCTAAATCGTACTTTTATATGGAGATCTTTCATGGACTTGGACGGTTAGTTAACGAACTGCATCAAGGAGACAATATCATTCGGGCAGAAAAGAAGCATAAATCACATCCATAGGATGAAAAGCGAAAAGAAAACAAACACTTCCGTCGGGTGCACTCGAACGCTTGCATCCTGTTGCGTTGTGAATCGAACATGTTTATCGATTGTCAGGTCCCTGCTGTGGCAGAATGTCGAGCTTACCAAAATGGACACACACCGAACGTGCGTGAACTCGAGAAACACAGATGGTACGTGGTAGGAATTTGTGAGCTCCTGCAAAATTCTTTTTTATATAAAATAAGGGGCCCCTTCCCCTCCCCTTTTGATCCCGTCTATCAATTATGTACAATGTGCAAGTTATTTACAAAGTCCGTCCGAGCATAAAAGCAAAAAAGTACACAAACATAGAAACAAAGATACAATCCAAAATCCCATAACGAACCCGCACTCAAACCAACCCGCAATCGATCCGCCTTCCAAACATAATCGCTCCACAGCTTTCTACCACCTCCATCTTCCCGCCTCCCAACCCATCAAATTCGGTCCTTCATCGCAGGGGTTTTTTACCTTTCCTATCCACACTTTCGCCGCGCCCGCTCGTCTTTGCACCACCCCTTTGCTCCCCACCCCTGGACGATGTTGACTTTTTTCGTCCACCTTGATCCCCACTGGATTTGTTTTTGCTTCTTCC
>JADGJF010000322.1:0-23787 GCA_027596845.1 Quaeritorhiza haematococci | reverse complement strand
CTTGGACCACTTGGGATGACTCCGAGTTTTCGGGGTTGTGAGGGTGGGTGGAGCGAGGTGTTTGATGGCGTTGAGGATGATGGTGAAGGTGAGGGGGTGGGTCCCGTGTGGGGTTTGGATGATGGTGTGGACTGTGAGGTGGTATCTTCATCTTTGGAGAAGGGAGACTCGCCGCCGCGAAGCCATCGGAGGGTACTGAGAAATCTGGAGGGGTGGTGCGGGAGGGGGATGGTCCCTGTTGTTGTGATGGTAGTAAGAGAGGACGTCAGCGCCGCTGCGGTCGCTGCCGTTGTGGATTTTGACATCGGGGTGTCCGGGTGTTACAGGGGAGTACATGTCAGAGTAGTTGTGTTGACGGACATCGAATTTTATCGAGAAGTGGAGAAAAAGTAAGTGAGAAATGACGCTGGGAAAGTGAGAACAGAATAATAACAAAGGTGGATTTGGCACATGCGGCGCTGTGGTTAACTCGAGTCCAATATGATGTATACGAAACAAGTGAGCAAAATTCCGAATCAATTGTAGGCCAGGTACACTAGGTACGAGAGTTAGTATAGTTCTGAGACAACCATTCCTGTCCTGATACTCCCGATCTGAATTCTGTGGGATCTTCCAGAGATTTCGAATCCTTCGCCATATTTCCTGTTTGAGTTTTCTGCTCTCTCTCCGTGATTCGTTCACGAAAAACTGCTGCGCTCTTGAACTGATCCACCCAGAAAAAGAGAAAGAAAAGTCAAGATTCAAAAATCCGAAACTCACCATGGACGTCCTCAGTGAATACGTGTGAGAGGATGGATGGTGTCGTGATTTGATTTCCATTTCAGGGGACTTGCTCCTTTGCGGAATCTCGAAAACAAGCAACGACCCAGAAGTGAGCACGGTCGAGATACAGAACTGGAGGCGAGGGGAGAACAACTAAACATTGCAGAAGAAATCATCAACAACCAAATAGTGCAAAAGCGTACTCATAGCCATCCATGAAAGGATCTCTAATTAAATGGAAGGAATATAGAGGCAAAATCAATATGTTGCATAAACCCACTGCGCCGGGTGAGGATCGAACTCACGACCTTGGGATTATGAGACCCACGCTCTACCGACTGAGCCACCGCCGCTTATTCATGCATGTGCTAACATATATATAATCTAGCTTTTTTAGAAAGAAAACACATCTTTCTTCCCCTTTTCGCCTGCCTTTTCCCTGGGTAATCCCATTCCTGGATGAAAGAGAGTTTGTGTTTAATGCGACTTCGAGGAGTTTTCATTCATTTTTCCTCCTCAGCTCCCCCTTTTGATTATGAAGTTGGTGTTGGGAAATTCTTTTAGCTTATGGGTAGAGTCCGAAAGACGGGATGCCTTCATTTCCTTCGGGTTGATTCAAGCGTGTCTGCAACAATCCTCGAAAACTCGTCAATATACATCCGATAAATTTCCACGATTCCCCAGAAATCAGACCTTCCCGTTTCCGGCATCCACCCCATCCACTTGAGTCCCAACATGCGTGCCAGTTGCGAGTAGCAAATGTTGATATTTTCCTCGACCATGATCTCCAGTACGGCTCCTCCATCCTCCATCGCCGCAATGTTGCTTAACCCTGCGCCATGAACCCCAATAACAAGTTGTGCGTGGTAAAAAGGCGCAAGGTGCTTCTCCAAAGACATTTCCCTCAAGTCCATTTCATCGAAAACAGTCACCCGCAGTCCCTTCGCTACTCTCCCCACAGCTTTTACCAAGTCATTAAACTGGCGATTGGGCACCACCCTCGTCCTCCGCCTCCGAATAATCACAATGCCCTTTTCCTCCTCAGGTTGCAACGGGATTACCGCACCTGCCGCCTCCAATCGGGCCCTGAGCACCCTCCTGAATTCATTGACCTGCCACATCCCCGGCGCTCCACAGTGTAAACTTGGTTCAGGCGCAAAGGCTACTCGTGCTCCGACCCACCCGGCAACAAGTTGCTTGGAAGGGAACCCCAACAACTTCAACCACCTTGGCATCATGTATCCTTCCGGGATGTGTATTTTGACCTCTGGTGAGCGCAGTAGGGTGGCGTACGCAGCCATGAGTCGTGGAAGGCACTCGATGATCCCGTGGTACACTTGATCCCCCCAAAATTGCGCGATGGAAAAAACTCGATCGTATTGAGGTACGTTGTTGTTGTTTGGAGGTTGCGCGAGCTTATCCGGATCGCAAGTTGATGACGTTGCCCAGATGTACCCATGTCCCAGAACATGGCCATATGGAGTGATGATAGCGTTCGGGAATGAAACGAGCACAGGCATGTGGAAGCGGATGAAATCGGTTGGAAGGAGCTCAACATTCGTTGCAGTGAGGGAATTAGGTCCTGATGGGACTGACCGGAGAAGCTTGAGGCACCGTTCACCTTCAGCGCGGTAGCTGTCGCGACTGTTGTTTATCAAGGAAGTGCAAAGTCGTTGGGAGAGATACATCGGCAAAGGTAACTGCTCAGCAAGAAACGGGAAAGAATGACGCATGCCAACAACTGCGATGCCAGCATCTGGGTTGGCTGCTTGGAAAAGGAGAACATGTCGAAGGCTCCATAGGCGTGTTAGATTTTCTGCGACCAGTGGTGGTGGTGGAGTGTCGGCGATAGTATAGGGTGATGTCAAGGTGTAGCAGGTCGAAACCATATGGATGGCAGGAGCATACGCAATCGAAGCTGGTTTTGAATGTCGGTAATACCTCGAGAAAAACTGAATACGCTTGAAATCATTAGAAATGTTTTCCTGATAGAAAGTGTAGGAATATCAAACTGAAATACGGTCAGTGCGAAAATTGCTTACCTGCCGTGCGGCCGTGAAGTTGTGCTTTAGCTCCTGGTTTTGCCATGAAGTACATTTTTCCGACATGCACATCTTCAGCCCAAGACGTTTGCCACTTGAAGCAATAGAACGAAATTCATTGTTCGGTGGTGAAGCTGCTCTAATTTCATTCCTTTTTGCGGCGCTGTCTTCTTTTTCGGGCTGTCTTTCAATGTTCATTTGCAGATGAATATCTTCGATCCTGGTCGTTACTTCATGATCCCGATTTTCACCTGACCCATCCCAACTTTGGTCCAGCTCATCGATGCCCATGACTGTGACTCCATCCAGTGAATTATCCCGTGCACTTGCATCATCTTCAGTTCGGAGAAGTTCCTCGCGTTCTTCCCATGCCCAAGGCCTATCATCAGTAGGTTTATCAGGACGCATATGCCTCCTCAACAAGGTAATGATGATGGTCAATGCCAGGATGGTATACAGCGCCATCCAGACACGACGGCGGGGACGATGTACCATTTCGGCGGAGACGACCTTTGAACGGTTCGTGTGTTGGGAAGAAAGAGTGTTTGCGCTCCAGGCAGAATGACTTCTGAAGTTATGAAGATGGCCGAGGGCTGTTGAGTAGTCATTTGTCAAACCAAACGATCTGAACACCAAAAATGTTCTCATGGTAAGTACTTAGCATTATAAATCGGGGAGGTATAAAGGAATCGAAACATCCGCGCTGTGTTTTCCAGTCGTCGTTACCTTGTTAAGCGTAAAAAAGCTCCCCGGATTTGAACGTACTGTGCGACGTGGGACAACACATTTTTCGAGAAGGACCAAAAGTGTTACCTTTCTCGCGTCAATCCGGCCTCCCGGAGTCGAACCAGGGACCTACAGATGCCTGAGAGACATATCTCACTACAGTCTGCCGCTACTACCAACTGAGCTAAGGCCGGTGACTGAGAAGAGCTCCAAGAAAGTTAAGTCCTGCAATTTACTGAGCTGGCGAAAAACCCGTTGTTCTTTCGGTATGGACCTCTTTCCTTTTTTTATTCTATCCACTATTCACTTGAATTACTTTATCCTCATAAACCCGCGAACATCCACCAAAAACCTCAACAAAGTCTCCCGATATGCCTTGAGGTGCTGTGGCCCATACATACCCAACCCACCCCGTACACCTCGTGCGCCCATACTGACCAACATTGAATGTTGTCTTTGCGCAGTCTCTTCGACCACTTTGTTCAAGACGGTGAACGCGTTCGAAAGCTTTGTTTGGATGGCTGGTGTTTGCTGCTGCTGCGCGATGAGTTGTGTGATAAGAGTAGTATATTGGCCCTAAGGATTGTAACGAGCAGAGTGTGAGCAACAGACGGGTTAGCTCAATTTGAAAAGATGACGGAATTGACTACTATTTGGCGAACAGAACTTACCCGTCGTGCGAGGATCAGCGCGAACAAAGCCTCTCCAGAAATGTCAATAAGCTGTGAGGCGAAATCCTTCAAGAGCAGGCAGTCGAGGGTATGGTGTAGGAGGTGATCCAAATGGGGTGCAAGGAACTCGACAGATGTTGGATCTTTCACAAAGTTCGAAGACGAATGTTCGGTCATTAGCAGAGGGGACATGAAGATGGTGAATAGCAAGGGATTCATATCTTTGGAAAACAGCAGCATACCTTTCACCACTTGCTGTGTCCAGCTAAACGTTGCCAACGCCCGAACAGCTTCAAATGAACTCCGGCTCACATCATAAATAGTAGTTCAATGCAGTCAAGGAATCAACAAACAGTCCGAAAACACGTCAGTGCAAAAGTGATAAGCTCCTCCAACTCTTTTTCGCTTCTTTGAAAAGGATATTGATCCATTCCGAATTCAAGTGACTTGACGAGACTTGCGAGAAGCTCCTGGGGCAGTGTTCCCAATTTTTCCGGGAAATGCTCGACGAGCAGGCTTACCAGCCTCGTGTAATCACGGCACAAATTGGGGAACTACGATTCAGAGGGGGCGAGCAAGCGTGGTTGAAGATGTAGTGAGCCACAGATTCGTGGACCAGATTGCCAAACCACTCTCAGCCTCCTGTCCCCACCTCCCTACCTTGAGCATTTGATCCGTAATCAATGGAATCACCATGTTTATACCAAAGAAGACAACATCGGCGACGTCAACCCCGTCTGCTGGTTTGTTCTTTCGGATCAGCTCTATCCCAGCACGATCTGAAGATTTGGACAACAGACAAGATGATTAGGAAGTTTTCCTTGACGCACAAGATTTTATGGGTTGTTTTACTTACCAAAACTTTCGAATTGGGAGGAAATGATGTTGGAAAGGAGCTCCAACATGGTCAGGAGATCTTCATAAAGCTCTTCTTCTTCACCAGCCGCGCCCGTCCGTCGTTGTTTCCCTACGGCCACCAAATGCACAGATTGCTCGTCAAAGAGAGAGCGATGACCGGAAACAATTCCACGAACATTCAACCAGGTCCAACACAGCAAGCTACTGAAAAAGAAACACGCCCAAGCCTTTGTACTAACCAACATTGTTGTTCGAGTATGTCTTCAGAAGATTGATCACCGCCAAATGGAACTTTTGGAAGTCTTCCGCGGACCATTGATCAACAGACTTTGAAGCCGAACGAGGCAAAAAATGAGCGATGTCATCAGCCCAAGCGGTGTGCATAATCTAAACACAAGAAACAAGTGAGACTCTCACAACTCTGAACCTCGGTCAATACCCACCTGATACTTTGCAAACAGATTGAAGAACTGCAAGATGTAAATCTCGACTTCCGGGGAGTTGCGGTAAACTTCGAGTAGTTTTACGAAAGAATCGAAGTACTGGGAGCAAACTTGGAAAATGGCTTTGGAGTTGAACGGATCGGACGCCAGCGCCAAACCGCTGTACATCTTTTTCATTTCCGTTGTTGGTTGTGAATTTCAGAAAGGGGGATGTTTGGATTCAGTTGACGAGATAGGTGTTCTCTCCCGATTGGAATCGGACTTAGCGCCCTCCCTTTGCCACAAGAACGACGAGACGATTTGAGGACACATACCTCCATGGTGTTGATGGTCTCAGAGCTTATTTCCTGCTTCTGGTAAACTTGCAAGAAATCCGGCCTATGTAAAATCGCCATTAATCGTTTCTGCATGGTCGACATTGAAAAATGGGGGAAAAGAATCCAACAATATCAGCGACATCTCTCATCTTTACATGAGTAAACAAAACGACAACTTGGACGAAGGTAACATAATCTCCTTCTCCTCACCTCTATGGTCGAACACAAGCTGGTGAAGAAGTGCAAATACATCTCCGAAGAACCAACAGATGTCGTGATCGTAGTAATTGTCTGGATAAGATAACTGCCCAGCAAGAAGTGAAGGTGTCAATAAAATCAATGCAAAAACCAACAAGAAAGAAAACGCGTTTGGCACGTCTAGTGGATGGAACATTTCAGTCGAATAGTTCACCACAAACTTACCTATGGATGGAGGGCGGTAAACGATTCAAGGTGTTCAAGAAGTAGGTAACCAAAGACTGGAATGTCGCTGTTGCAGATTTCAACAGGAAGAAATCATGATGAGTTGTTCGACCACAAAAGATTTAGTTTGAAGACAACGAATCCTAACTTACCTGAAGCAAGCAATGCACCCCGACATTCCCGATGTTTCGCGAACCCATTGAGCACTTTGACTATCTACAATTTCGACAATGACGGTGGGAATGATCATCGCAACGGATTTTTCCTTCAGATTTACAGTCGAACACCGATGAGGAAAAACACAATTGATGAAACATCATAAGAACCAACCGTCGACAACACATCCGCATCTGCGTTCCATAAGACAAAGTTTCGATGAAGTTTGTCGAGGATAAATTCCAAGGCACGCGGACCCCCGCCGGCTTTCCCAAAGGCTTCTGATAGAGTGGGGCTGTGGAAGACGCAGATGGTGAGCAGCCTGAATGTTTAAGGTGAGCCCATGACGTGCCATGCACTGCAACTCGACAATACTGTGTCTGATATTCTTCCAAGTAACGATCAATCCTGGGCTTAACGTCCAACAACAACTCGAACATAAAATGCACGATTTGCTCACACTGTACCTCATTCGCTCATATTCAGACTCATCAATGTACAGATACGTTCGGCTCCACCTCTCAACGAACCAGATCAAAGTTTCGGCAACCAGCGGACTGCAGAGCGCGAGCTGGGTGAATAATGTGAGATTACGGCGTTCGTATCTGATTCAGTGATTTCCTATGCACCCTGTGAATCTCAGCCAAGGATTTCCGGCCAGTCTTCCACACACACACACAACCCTTCCCTGCGGGAAAGTCGGAGGGTAAAATGACAAGCTCTTTGGCGAACAATACCTTGGGACTATCAGCCTCAACCGACAAGAAATCGAGAATGTGGAAGATGGTGGTCGCGAGTACAACAACGGGATTTGGCGCTCCGGCAGGAATATTCAGCTAATGTTTCAGGATCATACAGAAAAACATTGGTAGTTATAAGCACGGCTGAAGACAACAGAGACGAAGGCAACAGCAGAATTGAAGATTTCTATATGGAAGTCAACATACCGACATCACCATCAGCGGTTTCGGCACGACGGGCTTCTCCCCTTCGCCCGCATCCGCGAGTATGTGGCCTGCGATCAGGGTAAGCCAGTGGATGTGCTCGTGGAGGCAGGCCAGATATAAATCTTTGTATGTTTCCGAGGCATTCATGGAAGTCAGTCAATGTAGCCAAGGCACGGTGAGAAAGGAGGTATTCTTGTCACATTTTTCCGCACGCTTTCCATGAATATAGTTTACTCACCCGTGTCGGCCGCAGGTCCTTTTTCGAATACTTCGTGGAGCCGCTTGAACCGATCGTCCAGGAGCTGCTGAAGCCGACCCAATGATTTTACCGGATCGATGCGCGCAAGCGTGGAAATATACAACAGCTGGTCTGCGTAGACTTCCTGTATTTGTGAATAAGACCGGATGCGAAGTGAATGGCGCATGGTGAACAAGTTCAGCAAAGGTTTTCAATTAGACGAGAAGATCGGTGTGTCAACAGTGGTTGCCATGAAGAACGCCCGAGAATTTTGAAACATCTGTGAAGAGACCAAAAGTGCAAGAACCAAGACAAAGGTCTCCCGAATTCACCAACCTGGTCCTTGAAGCCACCGTCCTCAATCTCTTCGACGGATTCCGCCTCTGCCTTGGCCCGTTCCAACGTGACGTCCACGTAAGTTTCGAAAATGCGATACCCAAGGCCCTCCAGGAAAGACATGAGAGACGCAACATCCACGTCAGCTCCAGGAGTGGCGCCGAGCTGCTGTCGTCCACTTAAGGACTGGTCTTCGATGAAAATCTGCGTATCCATAACTGGAAATTTTGAAAGGGGTACTGGTCAGCCTCAATGTCCCTCAAAGAGAGTGAAGAAGGCACTATGCCTGCAACTAATTCAGATGCACGCACCAAGCCCCGCCCACGTATCCAACATCTCGTCGCACGCTTCCATAACCCACGTCTCATCTTCTTCCTCGTTCGACTTTTTCAAACACGACACTGTGAGATTTGCGGCTTCACTCAAGAACGGAAAGAACCCGGGAACGATGGCAGAGACGGGGAGCTTGAAATTGGAGAGAATTCGGCGGGAGATCTGTGCAATGCCGAGGAGTTCGGGGCCGAAATCTTCGGAGGCCGAGGGGTCCAGGGATGTTGATGATATGAAGCTGTAATGGTTTGAAGTATGGTATAGAATCAGTGCACATGTGTGCCGAAATGGGAACATAGGTTGACTGCCTACTTTTTGATCATTTCGACGAATCCTTTGAGAAGGTGGTTAACGTAAGCCCTTTGGGCGTTCAGGTCCCCTCCAAACACGGGTCCATGCATGCCCGCAAGCTGAACGAGACACTGCCGTGAACGGTGGGAGAAAGTTGTGTAGTAGAGGACGAGACTGTGGAGCTAGAAATATTCAAAAGAGGCAAAAAGAAGGCAAGGCCAATCCCAATGCAGGTTAAATTCAGAGTTTCAATATTTGTCCTCGTAAACGTATTGGTGCAAAGCATCGAAACTACTGTCAAAAAATGCCGGAAAGCCATGTGGCACTCCAAATGTGCAAAAGAATGTGGTGATGATTCAAACCTGGAAAAACAGATCAAGCACGTCCGGCCGAACCAGAATCTCCCTCCAACTCGCTGGAAAGCGGGTGGAAACTGTCAAATCTGAGCTCGAGTCATCGGCTCCACCCCCGGATCCCCCACGATTGTCGAATGTTCCAGCCAATAATTCGTCGTCTTTTCCGCATTTCACAGACGCCAAGTGTAAGAGAGTGCGGATGAGAGGGTGACGAAGCAATGTGTATCCCAACAAGATCCTCAAGCGGAACAACAAGCAAGTCAAGACAAAGAAACCAGAGGATTTTCTTACTTGGCATAGCAAATTCCCAGCTCAACACCTTCTCCGCGGCCACGACACATTGCCCCAAGAATGCCTTGTCCTCATGGGACAGCGTTGCTTGTGGATGATGCTGTACGTGCTGCTGATGCCCATGCATGAATGCATGGAGGAGCTGGAGGATGATCTGGAAAATCCTTCGTAGCTCGCCTTCCTGAACGAAACACCAGACGTTGATGGAAAATATCGAATGTCGGTCGGTAAGTTATCAGAAGCAAGAATGCAATACCACCGCAACCCGCAAGAAAAGCCAATTACCTCAAAGGACCTGCGGCACCGATGGTGGAAGTCCCAGGGAAGCCCAACGGCGCTTGCCTTGTCTGTTGAAAATTCATCAATGAGAGCATTCAGGAGCGAGAGGGCTATTTGTTTCTGTTTTTTTGGAGCGGAAATCGTGACCTCTTATTTCAGTCATCCCGAATCTTGAGAAACCAGTGCATCACAGGATATTTACCTTCGCCAGCTCTGGTGCGGCCAGAAGCTCTGTAACTCTGTGAAAAACGACCTCCTTCTCCGCAGGCGATTCATCGAGCCAGCCACGCTTGACCATGACTGCAACGGCCTGCAACACCTGCTCCTTCACAAATCTCTCGAGCCTGTTGGACGTGGCAAATTGCACACATCAACCAAAGATCGTTATGTGCTTAATCCCCTTTCCGCTTGACAATATCAATGAAGATTCCTGACAAAATAGAACAGGAACGCTACGTACACCCCATCCCTTTGAAGGACGAATGCCAGCAAAAAATCCCGAAGAGCGTGTATGTCCGAAGCCGAGTGGAGGGAATATTCTCTCGTAGCGGCTTCCTTTATTGCATTTGCCACATGAAACTGAGCAGTCGGTTGTTGTGTGTGTTCTGATGCGCGCCGAAGCCAACCAAATCAAGCATAATGCCCCGAATCCCGAACAAAGCCCGATAACGACCAAGTTTTTTGGTTTTATAATCGCAGTCAAAGAAATTGAGAGCGCGGATCGAGCAGTGGCGGCGGATAGGTAGATTTTGATATTATTCACCAAAAGTTTAAGTACACGTTCGAATTTAGATAACTGATACATGGGCAACTTTTTCAGATGAACAAGCGCAGACAAGGGTGATCATGAAACTCTTTGTTGCAGAGATCATTCCAAAAAGGGGGGTAGTAAAGAAACAAATATTGAAGTCTTACGAACAGACCAAACTCTTACCAAGAATGTATTTACAAACGGGGAGGATGTTTGGAGTGCGGCGAAATTGAATTAATGTCTGCTCTGCGGCGACTCGAGCTGCCGGGTTCTTACGACCGCAATGGTGGGGGGGAAGTCGCATAAAAGTATGAACAGGAGACGCAAACGGCAGGATGGCAAGGATTAACTGATGTGGGTTTATGCCCGATAATCTGTCCATCGACGATCGATGGCGCTGAAGCAATGACTATTCATACCTGAAAGTCCAAACACGCCTGTTCCAGCTGCGCTTGGATTTGCGCGGGGTCGAGCATCTTGCGGCGTCGTCTTTGAAGCAACCCGACGCAAACAAAACCGTGAACTCCGGTAATACAGGGAGCACAAGAACACTTCATGTATGGAAGTCCGACACAGGAAGAACACTGAGAACTGCCGAACCAGCTGCCGAAACAACTCGCCCAACTTGCCGCCGAACCGTCTGAATCCCTAACAAAGGACGGGATCGAAGAGAAAGTGTTCATTCTCGCTTGGAATTTACAACTGATTTTGTGCATACATCAAATCTCAAATAAACAGATAATCACTACTTGTCTAGAAAACGACACAGATTTCGAGGCAAATACACAGCAATGACAACTAAATAGGTAATTGAAAAACATGAAGTGCATTTCACTATACTTAGGAGAGAAGCAGGTTTCGAGGCAAAAGAAAATATACACAAATGAAGCACACTTCTGCGGACGAATAATGTCGCGAAAAAACAGAAACTTGAAGCAGAACCATAGCCTTACTGAACAGCGCATTCTGGAAAAACGACATCGGAACGTGAAGAATACCGCACATTCATCCCGTTCACCACAATCGACGGGTGCCTCTCTGGTCCTTCAAGACGAGCTCTTTTCGGTTCGTAATTCTCAAGCTGCCTGACACGTTTGAGAACGGGCCGGACCCAGGCGGCGGTGTTGGGAGGCACGTTCGACAACGTGGTGGCCGCTGGCATTTTGTTCACGAGGTGGGGTCCGCTCGCATGTCCACCCAGGTCCCGGTTTTCCGCTCCCACGTCGCAACGATTCGCAGGGCTTGTTTGAAGTGAAAAACGCGCATACACAGTGCTTTCGACGCTTTTTGCCGTTTTCGGGATCGGGTCTCCCTCCGCTTGGAGTCTCTCGACTAAATTCCTCAACGCAGAAAACCGACAACTTCGAACGAGGGCAAATGGCCGATCCTGACGCTGATCCCTATGATTCTTACTAAGATACCAGTCCAGCGCGATGAATGCCTTCCAAACGTTTTTCGCACGGTACTCTTCGCCGTCTCGGTTCTTGAAGTCGAGGAAGAATCGTTCGAGTTCGATCGTGAGTTCCTTGAGGGGCATTGTCAGCGGATCGATGAGCTGATCTCGAGAGAGGAAATCCTTGAACCTTTGAGACCAAAGTTCGACGGCAGGGAGCATATCTTTCGGGTTTTCATTGCGGCGTGCAGCATCAAGGCCAGCTTCATCGACGTCCCAGGTGCGAAGGTCTGGGCGTCCGCGGCGCGCTTTGGTTTGATCAGCATGTTTGACATTCGCGGCGGCTTTTTTGGCAGTTCCAGCGGAGAGGGCGGACGCCGTGGGGGTTTTTCTGTTGGGCATAGGCTACAGGAGAGGAGGGCTTGGAGTCGGGCGTTTTTCTACTAGCAGCAGTCTAGACAAGGGGGGAGGCGCTCTGCACAGGGAGGGAGGCAAGAGGGGAGTGATACGGAGGATTGAGGGAGATGAATTGTTGTTGACTTTTATCCTAAAATCTGCCAGGATTTCTGATAAATCTCATTCTGACTACATAGCCAAGTTCGAATCTTTGTTGGGCTCTGTCAGAGAGTATTTACAGAAATGAAGCAGGTCTGAAGCAGAAAACGAGCAATTGGAGTCTGTCCGCCGCACAGCGCCTGCAAACGGAAAACCTTCAAGTTTCCGCACTTCATCGCTTCGCGAGGCAATCAAACGCGCGTTGTCAACAATAGCGGCTCCGTTTCATCGTCCTGGTGCGTGCGTATCGACTAACTGCCCTGAAGAAGACACGACCGAATTACATCTCACTATATCTGAGTCCCTACAATGCAGAGCCATTGCAAACGACCCCATCAGAGAGGAAATGCATTTCGAATATTTCGAGTTTACAAACGATTTTATGGTATATATGTCATGGGGCAAACAAACTATATGGAAACGAATGTGGAGAGTCAAAATATAGTGAAAAAGTGTACATTTCAGTGGATACTAGAGAAGAAGCAGGTCCCATCGGATACAGAGAAAAGATAGGAAACACGGCACAGATTCATAATGATATCATGAGGGAATAAGTGAAGCAGGTTCATAGTCTTATTGAACAGCGCACTCTGGAAAAACGACATCAGCACCTGAGGAGAACACCATATTCGTCCCGTTAGTCGCAATAGAATGGAGCCTCTCAGGTTGTTCACGACGAGCTCTTTTCGGTTCGTAATTCTCAACCGTGCGCGACATGGAAATCGTAATTTGGTGGCTCTCGACCTGCCTGCTTCGCTTGAGGACGGTCCGAACGCTGGTGGTGGTGTGAGGAGGCACGTTGGACAACGTAATAGCCGCTGACATCTTGTTCCCGAGGTGGGGTTCAACCGCGATCGCAATTCCCAACTGATGTCCGCGCAGATCTTGGTCTTCCGCTCCGACTTCACGACGGCTCGCAGAGTTTGTCTTTTCAAAAGAGCGCGCATCGGCAGTGGTTCCGACGCTTTTCCCCGTTTTCGGGATTGGGTCTCCCTCCGCTCGGATCTGTTCAACCAAATTCCTTAATGCTGAAAACCGACCGCTTCGAACAAGGGCAAACGACCGGTCCTCACGCTGATCCTTATGATTCTTGCTAAGATACCAATCCAGCGCGACGAAAGCCTTCCAAACGTTTTTCGCGCGGTACTCTTCGCCGTCTCGGTTCTTGAAGTCAACGAAGATCCGTTCGAGTTCGACTGTGAGCTGTTTGAGTGGAATTGTCAGTGGATAGATGAGGTCATCTTGAGCGAGGAAATCCTTGAACCTTTGAGACCACCATTCGACGGCGGGGAGGTATTCCTTGGGGATCTCATTTCGGCTTGCAGCTTCAACGGCAGCTTCGTCGACGTCCTTTCAAGTTTGACGGTTTGGGCGTCTTTGGTGCGTTTTGGTTTGATCAGCATGTTTGACATTTGCGTTCGCTTTTTTGGCAGTTCGGACGGACGTGGGGGGTTTGCGGTTGGGCATGTTTATTCTAGGCTAATGAAGGGTGTGTGTGGGAGTGGGGGGTGGGGGGGGTGTGACTTTCCAAAGCCACTGCCTAAGTCAAGTTCCCAAACCAAAAAGGAACGACCTAGGGAACGACAGAAAGGGGGCAGGTAATACAGTTTCCACCCTGCAAAATAAAATAGAAAACCAGAAATAAACACTCTACGATAAACATACATTTCTCATACTCAATACTGACCACCGCCTAAATTCAAATCTTGGTTGCTCTGTACAGAAGAGAATGCCAACCTATTTACAAATTGAAGCAAAATCGAGAATATCGGCTTCCACCACTCCTCCCGCTTTTCATGGGCTATCAAATGCGCTCAAATTGGTCTCGTGAGTCATCTGACAAGAGGGGCTCTGTTTCATCGTCCTATATTTGCAGCGTGTACGTGGATGATCATCCGTCAGAAAGATAAGGACATCAAATTCATCATCATGCCGTGAATGAAAACACAACTGAACCATCAAATGGCACAGCAGAATATGACCGTACCTCCAACCCTTCATCATCAGGACGCCGCCTCCGAACCGATGCAACAAGCAAGTATGTCAAAGACACGACCAGGAAGATGTACTGGGCGTAGAAGTATGCCAGGCCGAAGAAGGGTGTGCTGTGGATAGAATGGAAGATGATGGGTACATTCAATCGAAATTGTCTCTAAAACAGGCGTCTTCCAGTATAGACGTAGGCAACTTCATCCGATGCCTGACTTACTTGTATATGATCCGGTTCATGAGGGTGGAAAACACCGATGGGGTACATATGTCTGTCGGGATCAAATCGGCAAGTCAGTTAGGTTTGCGTGAAAGGCCACAGAAAGTCAGGCGACGGACGTAAATTCCTACCTGTCGGCGCCTTGATGGTGCATGGAACAATTTTGTCTGGCGTCGCAGAGCAATCACGGACACCCTTTACGGTGTTGTTGCACTGGATGTACGTTCAGTACGGTAGGCAAAGAAAGAGACAGGGAACATCCCACAGCATTAGTAAGCTGGGACTCAAAAAATGCACACCCCACCAGCACCGTTGATTATCCATCAAACACACTAAATTCCACACTCACATATGTCTGCGCCCCGAACGTCGCATACTGTGGTGCGATTGTCAGCGTCGTATAATTGAGCGGCAAAATCGCCAGAATCAGCAAAACAAGTGTAAACAGCAGACCCTGTGGTGGTGTGCCTGCTCGTTTGATATGGAACAAGAAGACCCAGAAGAACCGTACGCCGATGCGGATGATGCCGACCAACGTCGCGAAGAAGAAGTAGAGGACGAGTAGAACGAGGAGGATGTAATCTAGGGGGAAGAACTGTGATAGGTGATGGACCAAAGAAAGTTGTGTTTGAGTCAATGTGTTGTACGAAGTGAGCCGCATGGGTTTTGATGGAAAGTACGCACCCTAGAAGTGTATGTGAACATGTGGTTCAAAGGATTGAAGAGCTTTTCGTATTCAAAGACGTAGCCGCACGAATTCCCACAAAGGGAGAAGACAAGCTTATCTGAGACGGCAATCAGAAGGGAACCCATGATCGACAGTGTAAACAAGAGAAAGAGGACACCGAATCCGATCTGCAAGCACATTCAGTTGGCTTCCAGTTAGTCGCGCGAACTTGCTTTCCGTCCATATATGAATTTCATGATGGAGCAAGAGCAATAATGATAAAGCCCATGTGCTCTCAACTCACCTCAAATGGCCTCAAGAAGTCAAGAACTTTGTTCCACCACCCCCGTCTCTGTGCCTCCGCCATCAAAGCGCGCCGTCTCAAAATCCTTTCTTGCCTATCGAGATCCTCCAGCAGCCTCTTGTCCCGCTTCGTCATCCTCCGTGGGGTCGACGCTGAGCTGCCACCACGGCTACTGCTCGAAATGGCACCGTATTTCACGGTGATGGCCCGTCGCTTTTCATCGATGAGTGCCAACTTCCCGGCAATGTCAACGTCTTCCTGCTTATACTTGTATCGCCCTAGTGATTCGGCGTCAATTCACGTTAGCTCACCCAAGGACCGGGTTTCAATGAGAATTACATCAGAATTCCAGAGGCCAAAAATATGTACCTCTGATCAACCCTACGGGTAGTGCCGCCAGTCCGCACGCGGTGTAGGAGACGTATATCAATTGTCCCACCAAGATCATGAACGCGATCACGAACGTCGCGGCCTTCTCTCCACCTTCACCATAGAGCCAAAAGATGCTAGAATGCATAAGATATCATACGTGAGAGGTCATCAAACCACGATATCCGAACCTTCCACTCCCTCACCATTGTCGGTTATAAGTTTCTTGAACCATTCCAGATCGTCACTCGCAGTCGATCGATTCTTCAAGAACAGCCCTGTGAGCATGAGCACGGCGACGATCATCACCGTGAAGGAGGTATATTTGAAGGCACCGATGTGCCGCTGTTTCATATTCCGGGATGGAGCAGAATGCATGAATACCACTTTTGCGCGGACAATGGTGGGGGTCCGGAATCTTCCAAATTTGAGACTGGGGGGGGGAACACGGTACCTGTTTGGTGGTCTGTTCTTCCTCATCAAGCTCCTCAAAGAAGAAGTACGCGTATGGGATAATCAAAAAGAGAAAGATGGCGACCACGCCGTAGAAGGCTGTTCACCCGCGAAAGACTCAAATTAGTCCTTAGCATCAACCATGCAGCCTCCCTTGTGCTAAACCCCAAAAAAACCAACCACCGACTCCATCCTCCCCCCATCCGCCCATTCCTCCAGTTTTATCATACCCAAACAACCACCCCCCACATACCGTAATAAGCCGTGCTCAACGAGTCGACAATAAAGGACACCGTTTCATTTGTGGCCCACGCGTACTTGAGTCCTGTTGTGTAGTTCGTTGTTGCAGATACCAAAAATACGTCCACCGGGACAATGGCCAGTGTGCATAAACAGACGGCTGTGTGAAGGGAATGCGAAAAGATTAGGTCGAGTTTCTGCCACGGAAAACAGCTCTCGCTGCAGGGCTTACGGCCCGGAAAGAAAAGGAGGCAAGTAAGACTGGGGGGTTGGTGGGGTGGGGATGCGTGGGACATAGACTTAACTGATTCCCAGAATGTTGACAACCGTGACAAGGAGCTCCTTCTCTTGTGGATCTTGGTAATGATGGGTGAAGATGGTTGCGAAAAGCATCGTCGCCTTTACATGTTCAAACGGGACAGCAGAGCAGGTGAATTCATCCGATATAAAACTCGTTTACGAAACTCCAAAGTGCAAAAATGAGGAACATACCACCAAGACGACGGCGAAGGTTATCGCCGCACCGGCGATGAGCGCCAATGCCATCGTTCGCTGCTTCGAAGTTCGGTGCAGAGTTCGGTGTGTGGCTGTTTTGTGGAAAAGTTGGCGACTTGTCAAGTCACAAGTCTCAAACCCCGCTCAGCAACTCACGTTTTCAGCCTTGGACCTCACAACAGTCACACACGTAGGTTCAATTCTCATCATATGACATTGTCTAAGAGCAAGTCAAGAGGGTTTTCCAGTGTAGTCAATGTAGATAGTTGCGCGGCATAGCGAAGGAGAAATGGGGAACGGCGGCTTCAGACCGACCGACTTGGATCTATTTCACCATGTACCCTCTCTTGAAGTCCCGACCCTGCCTTATTTGGCACTTCGGTAATCTTGAATGTCTCTCCATCTCGCCAAAGTTTTCAAGTCTTTCTCCAAAGAACAGTCCTGTTCCAGTCGTTCTTGGAGAATCTGGCTGTGTCTCGCTGTCGAATCGAGCCATTCCAACCATTATGGGTCCATCGCGAACAACGTTGATCGAAACATTTTGCCCAATGTTGCGTTGTTCTATGCCTGTCCCTTTATGAATCCACGCATCTGAGAACCGGGATCAGAATACTGGCGATCATGTCGTTACTACTTCTCATCTTCGATTTACCATACTCCTTCTTTGTGGATCTGGATGAGCGTTGTCAATTAGTAGCTTTCCAAATGTCGGCAACTGAATGGTGTAAGGCGGCCCAGATGGTGGCCCAGATGATGGCCTTGACTATTCAAGTCAGTCATGCTCTTTCCGTGTCTTTCATTCTTGTTTTGGGATGTAATCGTATTGGGACTCAATGGGCGTCCACTACAGCAAGAACTTTCCAAATGAATGACAGCTCGTAAGGTACCATCAGCCATTTTCCGCTTTCACATACTCTTTGTTTACGTTCTCATTTTCAAATTCCCATACCCATTTTTGAGTTGATAATCAGAATCTGACATGACATCAATTCAGGCAAGAGAACAAGCATGAGAATGTTCGTGACTCCGAACCCCCAACAAAGTCTCTTTCAATGACTGTGGCGCTCCAGTGCCGCTCGGAGGACTCAAGTACTGGGAGGTTTCCGAGCTCATTTCAGTCATTTTCTCCGAAACCTTTTCAAGCAAAGTTCATGTGAAGGCAACAGAGCGTTTTGGGGAATTTCAAACAAAGAGAGGATGACTTTTTCGATGACTTTATGTCTTTGGAGATTTTCGTGATCGTCAAACGACTTCTTGTTGGACGTGCAGATCACGGATCTACAAAGCTATCAAACACAGAGAACACACTTTCCTTTTATGGCAAATTGCGGAAATGGAGAAGAAGCCCCTTCACAATCGCGTGCAGGCGCGCAGGCGTGCAGCCAGCTTCTTCGCAAGAGAGAAGACACAAGCACATGGCAAATGCATGAAAAGAAAGCTGCGTTGGGATGGGAGAGTTGGGCTGGGAGAGTCAAGAAGCCCCCTGTGTACGATTCCCTTGACAGCTGTTGCGACTGAAATCCCTTTCCTTGTCCAGGGCGCTCGCGGACACACCACACCACCTCCACGACCACCGGGATGGAGCTTCCATGAAGCTTTCTGGTCCACAGCATCGATAAACAGTCAATAATCAGAGTCTTTATACACAGTAATCTAAATGTCACCATGCTCCCTGCTGATGTCCACTACCCTTATCGCGACAACGACACGTGGATATATCCCTACGAGACTCTTACCTATGAGCCGACCGAAACCATCCTTTCCGTATTAGCCCTGATTCCACTTTCGATCGGGTTGCTTCTGGTACTCTCAGCGCTTACCTTCTTGCTGGGAACTCGGTCTGGTCGGAATCTTCTCGTGTCAGAGATCCATTATGTGCTCCTCTTGAATATCCTTGTGAACGACTTGTTGTTTGCCCTTCTCTACGGAGCGATTCATATAACAAATCTTGTCGTCAAACGCTGGTTCTTTGGGCACATTGGTTGTTGGCTTACGGGTTCGATTGGAGGTAGGTGTTCGCAATTCTGAATACTCCGTCATATTACCGATATGTGCACTATACTGATGATATCCTGATTTTGCAGTTTCTGTCGCTGGTCAATCGTTTTGGGGTCTCGTTCTCTTGAGTGTTGAAAGATGGCTTGTCATCACCCGACCACGCATTTACAGAAAATTGACCCATAAGCAATGGTATCTTGCTATCTTCGGTAGGTTTTGGACTTAAATTGATTGATGAAAGTTTTCCTTTCAATTCAATCTGACTGTTCCTCTCTCTATGACCAAACAAACAGCATCGTATGTATGGACGAATATCCTTCTCGTCTTACCCTTCATAATGGGCCTCCAGCACGAATTCATTGCTCTCCAACAAGCTTTTCCTATTTGGTAGGTGCCTTCTCATGAACTCGAACATTTTGGAGAGCGTCATTTACTAACAGATTTTCTTTGGTTTAGCATGTATCGTTGGGAACTTCGCGGCAATGCCCTAGTTCCGATTATTTTGTCTATGTTTGGAATAAACGTATGCGTCATGGTCGTCCTTGCAACCAACTGGCGACTTTATGTCGAGGTCAGAAATTGGTCGCCTCGTGGGCCCGAGAACACATCCCAATCTGCCAATGAGGAGGGTAGTTGCACGTCTCCCATTTCGGACACGCCCGATCCAAGCAGTCCCGTTGTGGTGTCGCTTCCAGGATCACCAACCGCTACGGAACGGCCGGAAAAGATCGAGGCAGAAAAGCGCACAATGCCGACATCGGGGCAAAATTCGACGAGCGGCGAATCCGTCACGGGCAGTGTATCCACAAAGCCGCCAAGAAAGAAATACATGATCATTTTGAAAATCGTTACCATTGTGTTTGCCACTTTATTGATGTGGGGTGAGTTGGATGACTTATTTGTGACAACATTGCATTATTTGTCGTTTTCCCGTTCTCAAGACCTCAACTCTGACTCCTGGTCTCCTGGACGTCTCGCCTTTCTAAGGTCCATATACAGTTTATCTGGTCGCGTCCATTGCTGGAGCCCCACTTGAGGATTTCTGGATGAAAACCCTAATCCGCATTGGGACGCTCCTTGTGGTCTGCTCCGTCCTTATGAATTCATGTGAGTATTCTCGATATCGTGTTTGCTGAACCATACGGAGAGGACTTTCCACTTTCCTGGCTGTTTCGCTGCATAGAATAAGCCAGCATCCTTGAATTTTCTTTCAATTCAAGACTTGCTAACTCCCCTTTGTTTCGTGCCATTCCAAAAACAGTATTGATCATTTTCATGGACACGCGTATGAAGAAATTCATAAAGACACTCTTCACGAACGAGTCATCCCGCTCTTCGAGAGCATGATTTACTGATAAATTACATTTGTGATATTCCGATACCAAAGAGGGTGTCATTCCTCGGCATTGGAATCAAGATAGTAAAGAGATATTTTAGAGATCAGGAGAAATAATGTTTGTAGAAAGTTTGTTTGCATATACGACGCATATACAGTCAATCCTCGCTATGAATATGCCTCCGTAGTTAGGCAGGTTATCCAGCCCATTCTTTTGCAGTCCAGGTTGCACTGACTGCACTGGAAGGCATCCGTGGTGGATCAGAATTTTATTCAGTATGCTCGGTTATGCCCATAATAGTATGTTTATAATGAGGATTTACTGTACAGTAAATACTTGATAGACAGAAGTTAGGGCAAGAAGTACCGTATGCCCTCAGGTATGCCCTCCTGCTCTTCAATTTCTAGGAAACTTCTCTCACTCAACTCTTCGTTTGCACTTCGCTTGTGTGCGTCTGTCAAACCTCGGTGCGTCGCACACAACTCCCTCCAACAGTCCATCCAGCCTGGCGAAACCATCATGGACCAACGAACATTGGGTATTCTTGGCGGTGGACAACTGGGAAGGTAATTGAAGAAATCTATAAGCTTGCTGTGTGGTAACATGGTCTCAAGGGACCTTCCAAGCATTCTTCAATTCCTCTGAACATTGTTTATCGACTCCTGTCCGTCGTTTCCCGACACCGCAATGCAGGATGATGGTTGAAGCTGCCAACCGTCTCAACATCCCAGTCGCCATCCTCGACTCTCACGAAAACCCAGCCGCCCAGATCTCCCCTTCCTCGCTCCTCCACGTCGTCGGCAACTTCCACAACGCCGAAGACGTCCAAGAACTTGCTTCCCGTTGCGACGTCCTGACCGTGGAAATCGAACACGTTCACGTCGAAACGCTCGAAAAGGTCGCAAAAAGCAGTGAGAGGGGTCTGATCGTGCAGCCCAGCCCAGAGGCGATCAGGATCATTCAGGACAAGTACTTGCAGAAAGTTCATGTCACAAGTTCGAACAAGGGGAATGCGGCTGGTGCCGTGCCGTGCCCGGAGTTTGCCGAGGTTGAGGCGGGAAGGGAAGTTGATTCGGTTCGGGAGATCGCGGAGAAGAAGGGGTTCGGGTATCCTTTAATGCTCAAATCAAAGAAGTGGGCTTACGATGGCAAGGGCAACTACGTCATCAAGTCAAACGAGCAAGTCCCCGAGGCGGTCAAGATCCTGCAGCAAAATGCTTTGAAGGGTGGAGCGAAGCTTGCTAGTGGAGATTCGGGTTTATACGTCGAAAAATGGGTTCCGTTTGAGAAGGAACTAGCAGTTATGGTTGTGAGAGCCTTGGATGGGACCATCACCTCATACCCGGTCGTGGAGACGATACAGAAAGACAACATTTGCCACATCGTATATGCACCCGCTGCTGTCGAGGAAGCGGTTTTGAAACGAGCAAAGCAAGTCGCCGAACAAGCTATTTCCACGTTACAAGGCGCTGGGGTGTTCGGTGTTGAAATGTTCGCGCTATCAAATGGTAAGACCCCAAAATTGGGGAAATACGTCCCTCCCACCCTGCTGTTTAAGCCCTTTTTGTCCTTTTGTTTATCCAAATTTACTGATATCAACTTTTATTGCTTTTTTTAGGCGACGTGCTCTTCAATGAAATCGCCCCCCGCCCCCACAACTCAGGGCACTATACCATCGAAGCCTGCCACACCTCTCAATTCGAGCAGCACATCCGTGCCACTATGGGCCTTCCCTTAGGAAGTACTGTAATGAAGGTCCCCGCAGCTGCGATGGTCAACATTCTGGGTGTCGGATCCGGCGAAGAAGGAATGGCAGCCACACTAAAGCCATGTGCAGAGGCCATGACCATCCCTGGCGCGACAGTCCATCTCTACGGAAAGAAGGAATGCAGGGCTGGGAGGAAAATGGGTCACATCACCATTGTTGGGAACTCTGCTGAGGAAGTGAAGGGGTATGTTGAGAGGATCACGGCTGTGGAAAAGAGCGCATCGGCGGCGGTATCTTCCTCAGCATCAACGCCCGCCGCACCATCAGCAGCAGTCACCAAGAAGCCCTCGACAAACCCGCCCATCGTTGGGATCATCATGGGATCAGATTCCGACCTCCCGACGATGAAGCCCGCAGCTGCCATCCTGAGAGATTTTGGCGTGCCTTTTGAGATCACAATTGTGTCCGCACATCGGACGCCCGCCCGTATGATGGATTATGCCAAGGCGGCCCATCGCAGGGGGATCAAGATCATCATCGCGGCAGCGGGTGGTGCGGCGCACTTGCCGGGGATGGTGGCGGCTATCACGCCACTACCTGTCATTGGTGTGCCCGTTGCACTCAAGTACTTGGACGGACAGGATTCGCTATATTCGATCGTTCAGATGCCGGTAAGTTTCCTTACACCGTCTTTGCATTTGAGGACGGTTTGATACGGTCCGAACATTGTTTGGTAATCAATTATCCGTTTGCGTTCCTGTTGGTAATCAGAGAGGTGTCCCAGTAGCGACGGTCGCCATCAACAACTCAACAAACGCCGCTCTCCTTGCAGTGCGTATGCTTGGATCCCACATTCCAAGCTATCTCCGCAAAATGGAAGAATTCCAAAGGAAGCAGGAGCGGGTGGTTTTAGAGAAGGTGGACAAGTTGGAAGAAATTGGGTGGGAGGGGTACTCGCTGTGAAGCTAGTGAATGAAAAAGAAAAAAAATCCAAGGGTTTCGATACCAACTTTTTGGTCTTGGGATAAACGGATTGAATCGTGATATTTGCTGTACCTAAAGAAGACGATCCATTTGTATTTTGTATCTATCCATCAGTCTTGCCGGCGGCCGCCGAGAACCCATCCCGTTTTCCATGTTTCGCTCTTGCTTAACTGTTGGTAACCTTTATGAATAGATCCCAACCAGGGGGCGCTAGGTTCTGTTGTTGTGCTGCGACTGGCACCGAGTTGGCAGCTTTTAGGTTTGCGATTTTTTGTGGTTGTTGGTAAAGGGAGAACTGACAAACACCGAACACCGCAAAACCCCGTGGGTCCGGAGGAAACGGTTCTCCACCCACTTCACCAACACCCACATAACCCCAAATGCCCACCAAACACCCTCCCTACCCTTTTTTTTTAATTTTTATGAGACTACGTTGATCTACACCCCGAAAGTCAACCCCACGCTCATCACCCGCAACCCCTTCACCCTCCTCCTCCTCCTCCTCCTCCTCCGGCACTCCCACAAAATCAAGAACCCGTACACCCCACTCATGTTGGTCCTCCGCCGATAATTCCCAAATCGCTGCGCTTATCGAGTCGTATTGCAACCCTCCTAATCCCAGTTCATTCAATGGGACTGATCCAACATATGGTGGATATGTGAACGCGGCTGGTGGGGTAGGGGCGGTTCATGGTGGGAGTGGTGGAGGAGTCCCGTCTGATACGTTGTTGGCGCTGATATCGGTGCGGAATATGGTTCCGTTGTGTGTGCCGCCGGTGGTGCTCATACCGCAGATTTATAGCATTTTGCCGAAGCAGACGATAGTGGATCGGGAGTTGGTAGGTGTTGGGGAGGGTG
>JADGJF010000321.1:0-23791 GCA_027596845.1 Quaeritorhiza haematococci | reverse complement strand
GGGTGCAGAGGAATGGGGATGATTTGGAGGCGTGGTTCAAGAAGGAGGTTGAGAAGAATGGGTGGTGAAAGATGGGGAGGCCTCATGTATAAAAGGGGGAGGTGTGTGAGAGGAAGAGAGTCGGAAAAGAGGGATAAAAGAAGAAAGGAAGAAAAGGAAGCTGGGGGGGGGGAAGGGGAATGCTGTATATGTTTGATGAGAAGATTTTTGGTGATGTAAATCGTTCGTGCAAATCGAAAAGAATTGACCCCATGAAGAGTTTGCCAGTTAGCGCTCAGGCTCAAGAAGAGGCGCGGGAATGTTCCTCCGATACAATTAACCAATCTGATATTAAAGATTCCAGGACTGCGAATGCAGTTATTGAATTTGCAAGAACAACGAAGCTGCAGAACACAGCACCCGCGCTGTCCTGCTTCGGACGAAAGCCTCACGAATGAATTTCTATTCTTTATATAGTGTGATAGACTCAAATGATTACATACAAATAATACAATTGTTTAATTGCGCCCATATCTTCAATTCCCCGCATTCCTCGGATCATACTCCGTCGGGGTGATAACCACCGCATATTCTCCAGTCCCCATAGTAGGTGTTGGAGCACTATACAGCGTCTGCGGGGACCCAAGATCCGATGCCTGGTCTGATGTACGCGACGGTGACCTCCGCGCTGCGGAACCGTCTTCTACAGGTGTCCACCTCCCCACCTCGACATTCACGGCGGGGAGTGAAGAATCCACATTCAAGTGCGAAACATTGTGCGCATTCTTGGGTGGTGAGGACCCATATGGCACCTTTTCGTTGAATGCTTCCTGGGCTTTCGGGCTGAAAGAAGTGGTGGCGTTGGTGGTGTTGGGTTTGGAGTCAAACCCGGAAGATGGGGACATGGAAGCCTCGAGTTGAAGGTTTTCGGAGCTTTCAGTGCGTGCCATCCGTTGTTTGAGTTTTTTGCCGAGGGAGTGCTTTTTGAGTGACCATGATGCCCAGACGGATTTGGGGACACGGACTTCGTTGGGGTAGTCGGGGAGGTCGGAGAAGACCAGCTTTTGGGGGATGCGTTTGTCGTTTTCGAGGCGGTCGAAGACGATGAAGACCCCTGTGCAGAGAAAGAAAATAAAGATGGGGGGTGAGTATGAGTGAATCGCGAACAACCCAAACAAGACACAAAAGACTATGTATGAGAATGGAAATGACGCCAGAAATCGAAAGAGGGCGGTGAAGAGGAACTTACATCGTTCGAGGGTCCTGTTCCCTTCTTTGTCGTATTTATGCATAGCAGAACCGAGACGGTGTTTCGCGAACATGCTGAAGCCTTTGGCTGATGGTGAGAGGTTACGGCATTTGGCGTCTTTTTCGAGGACAAGGCTGTCAACGAGAGAATATGGGGATGGGGATGATTAGAAGTCAGTTGGTATCAGGGTACAGTGTGCGGGGCGGCAAAAGATGAAGGAGAGAATAAGACACAAGACGTACTTTGCCCATCCGAGCAACCATTGCTTTTCGGCGTCGTTGAAAATCTCAGTGAACGAATTGTTCAAGAGAGCGATCAGAAGGTTGAGGAGGAGGATGGCTATGTGGAGGGAGAATGAGAAAAGCACCATAAGCATATGCTGTTCTTACGGTCCATATCAAACGTATGTCGGGCTCCAACCCCTCTCCCCACCCAAACGCAAATCGCACACTTACATGTGAAGACAGCATGGCAAATGAACAGCGCGACCGCGTAAGCAGGCGTCCTGCCCTTCCTCAAATCATCCAAACTCGAGTCGCCAAACAAGTATCTCAACACCCACAAATACGCTCCCCACGGTGTATTCCAATCCTCCACATCCTCCACCAAGTTCATCTGCAAGTAAAACGCTTGCGTAAACCCAAAGTAAATCGCCGAGTAAATAACAATCCACCTGATCATATCACCCGTCAACATCCTCCAGAAGATCTCAACCAGCGGGCCGGTATTCGGGAACCCTTTCGCGAAGTTGAGCATGAACAAGCAACCGATGATGGCGCCAACACCCATCAATCCCATCTCAAGCTGCTCGAGAATGTTGATGAATTCTGGGGTGAAGAAGTCGGTGGTTGCGTCTGGGCCTGGGTTCATCCACCGGCACACGATGCTTAAGCCGAGGATGAGAATGAAGGACCATTGAGCGATGTTTTGGTATTTGCCGTAGGAGGTGAAGTAACCGCGGATGCCTTGTGCGAAGAGTTCGTAGACTTCGTTGAAGATGGCAATGATTACGCCGAGGGCGACGATGCCTTCCATGACCATCCGGGGGATGCCGTAGGGGTCGGTGTAGTATTTACGGGCATTTACGGAATCAGCTGGGAGGTAGGCAATAGCGACGGCGAGGGCTATCATGAGAAGACCGTACGCAAAGAATTCGGCGAGGAACATTTGTTTGGCGTACTATAGGGTTGAGAAGGGGAAAAAGGAAAGAGAAACGCAATGCGTCAGCAACACTGTGTATGTGAGGCAGGATATGACCAGTCTTGTTGATGTTCCTCATAATCGATGCGTATACTACAGGTCTCCCTGCTCAACGTACCAGCTCCCACTTGACACGCAATGCTAGTGACAGGACTTCATGGTTGACCATTTCTGCATTTTTCGTGTCGACGGCGATACGCAATGCACATTGCCGGTTAGGATCTTCAGGAAGTGATGGGTCTTGCCACGTATCGATGTCCGTTACGGGGAAAATGTATGCAGATGCCATGCCAAACTGTGTGTGGCGAGCAACGAAAGAAAAATGTGTGAGCACAACCGTGACTTCTGGCGGAGGCAACCATCTCAAAGCACACCCAACACGACCCATCTCAAGCGATACATACACTCCAAAGCGGCTCCTTCAATTCATCCAAAACCTTCACATGCCCCCTCTGAACCGCCACCAAGAACGGCGTCAACCCATCATTATTCTTGGCCTGCAACGGGTGCACACCATTCGATAAGTATCTGTCCAAAGTCCCGTTCCGTTCCGCGTTGTCCAAAAATTCTTTCAGGACTTGATAGCACGTCCGTCCGTCCGGACTCTTGGATTCGAAAAATCCGTAAAAGTGAAGCATGTGGAGAACGTTGTTGCCATACGAGTCGGTGACCCCGGGATTGGCGCCTTTTGAGAGCAAGTAATCCACTACCTCGGGCTGACGCGCACAAGCTGCGAAAGATAAGACCGTTTCACCATAGTACATCAAGCCGGGTAGTGCTGATAAAGAAGGGGGAAACCGTGAAAAAAGACATGTCAGCATTCTGATCCCGTGCAAATAAGGCAGAAAATCATTGCCGCGAACGGATTGTCTCTGAGGGCACGCACTTTGATCGGCTTCCCATACGTAATCATCGGGACGGAACTCGTATCCGTTCGCGCGTGGTTTGTTGATGTCGACTTTCCCAACTTCGACGAGGTATTTAACGGCCCGCAAGTCACCTTTACAAGCAGCAATATGAAGGCAGGTTTCTCCCTATGTGGTTCGAAGACAGGGAAGCGTAAGATGGATGATCCCCAATACGACCAGCACCGAGTGGCCTTACTGCAAACGCATGCATCAGCCAGAATCTCAAAGAAATATATCAACCCACCTTATACCGATCACCCTTGTATGGTAACTCCATCAACTGCGGATACCGCTCCATCAAATACTCTGCGATCCTCCAGTACTTGTCGTCTGCCGGGTTGCTGAACAAGACAGCCATGTGCAGGATGGTTTCGCCCTCAGGACCTGGTCGGAAGGGGTTCATATTTGGATATATGGTAGGGTTCTCGAGAATCTTCACGAGCATGTCGTAGTCGCCGTTGTAGACGGCGGAGAAGAGGGGGTCTTTGTGCCATGCGTCTGCTTGCTCAAAGGCGGTACCGACGGCGGACTGGTCGCGCTTCATGCGGCGCTTTGCCATGGTGGAATCCTCCTTCTTGCCCATGTTGAATGATGGGGAATTCGTGTCCTTTGGTGCAGATTCTTTCCGTGCCTCTCTTTCCTCCTTCTATTTCTTTGTCTGGGAATGGTTGAGCCTCTACTGGTTGAAAGAATCACACTGGATATCGTACCAAAAACCCGGCCTTTCAAATCGCCTCTTTTGGAAGCGCAACTGTCGACCCTCAACCGTGGTTCCTGCCGTGGTTCCATCTATTGAAGCCCCGAAAGCCATACAACACCCGCAGGCGCCTCGTTTGTCTCGATTGGGATTGTCGGAGTACAAAAAGCCAAATGTGAGGAAAAGCCCCCCCCTAGCCGGCGTGACACCTACCCAAAAAGGCAACATTTAAACACCCATTCCTTTGTCGGGGGTTCTAACTTCGCTCACGGCGCTGTGAAGGCAGGCACGTTGTGACAAATATCTAAAGTTTTTGAATTACATGTTTTAATGTACAGAAGCGGAAGCTTTTTGCGTAAAATGTCTATATGATAAGTAATAATCTAAAGAATTATCCATTAGTAGTATTTTACTTTCAGCGCGGACCTGTAGCCCAAGCACATCCTCTTCTTCTTCTGCTACCACGGGTCTTTCTCCATAACATACCATCACGTTTTTCTCCGGTGATGCAAAAGCGAGCTTTTCAAAAACCTATTACAAGTTGACCAAGAAAGGCATTGATGAGCCGATCAGAATTCATAATCAACTTTCTGTCACAAGGATGCTTTGTTTGTACGTACTCGTCGATATCCCCATCCAAAATCGTGTCAACGGCAGAGCTTTCGTATCCCGTCCGCAAATCCTTAATCATCTGGTATGGCTGCAATACATACGAACGAATCTGAGAGCCCCAGGCGTTTTCGGGCAGTTCTGCGCGTAGATTTGCTTTTTCTTGTTGCCTATAATCAAAAAAAGCATAATGAGAATTCCATGTCCCCCAAAGAGGAAATCCGTAGGAGTAGGGACTCACTTCTGTCGTAGTTCCCGCTCGTACAACCGAGCACGGAGCATCTTCATTGCCGTTGCTTTGTTTTGATGCTGCGATCTTTCATTTTGACACTACCAAGAAAATTCCAGAATCAATATCGAGAAACATCATCACTGCCATTCCTGCAATGACCCTGCAATCTTCATCATTTGGCTTACCTGCACAATAATGCCAGTCGGGATGTGCGTTATTCGTACAGCGCTTTCCGTTTTGTTCACATGTTGTCCTCCTGCACCTTGGGCTCTCATCGCCTCAATTCTCAGATCCTTTGGAGAAATCTCTATGCCCTTTGCTCCTAGCCCTGTGCCTTCTCCATCAGAGGAGGAGTCGAAGGGGAAGACAAGAACAGATGCGAAGGATGTGTGACGTTTTCCCTATAGTCCTCAATATGTCTCAGAGTTAGGATGGGGGAGAAATGCGCCAAGTATAATACGTGTTTCTGAGAGCCAAATATTAAAACCTTACCTGACTGTCGTGTTTCGATATTCTCACCAGACGGTGTACGCCAGCCTCGTTGCAGCACCAACCGTACGCGTACTCTCCATCAATCTGTAATATGCATGACTTAAGGCCTGACGCTTCCCCCTTGACCTCGTCGACGATAGATGCTAGAAATCGAAAACGCGAAAGAGGTGGAAAAAGAGTCTAAGCAAGAAGCTATGCAAAAACTAAAATGCAGATCGCCTCGCCACAACAAGTACCTTTAAACGACTTCGAAAGTGCCCATCGCAAATACATCCTACTCAACATGGCAACCCAATCGCAGCTCTCCGCACCGCCAGCACCCGCCCTGATTTCGATGAAACAACCATGTTGATCGGCCTCTTCACTCATCAGCATTTCGTGAGAATACTCTTCTAAATCCTCCAAAAGCTTGGTTGCATCGTTGTGAATGTCCGCAAAAAAAGACACGTCGGATTCTGCCTGTTCATCGGCCATTTCTGCCCATGAAAGAGTAGACACAAGAAAAGCGCGTGTAAGTATCCATTTCCCCATATATTCTGAAAGCGAGTGATTTGGAGTGTGGAAACAGCCTTACCGAATAACTCTGCGAGATCCTTATACTGATTCCGGAATCCATCATTACGGTCCAATGTTTGAGAAAGCTCGCTTAATCTCTTTTGCCACTGTATGGCATTTTGCGGTGAATTCTCCCACAGGTTCTCATCCTGTCGCAAGATGAATTGGATACATGTTAACGGAACGGCTGTTTCGGAGTAGATTCCCAACCAATACGACCGCAATATCCAAAAATCTCAGACGACCTTAAGTTCAGCCTCCAACCCCTCTTTCTCCTTCCTCATAGCATCCCAATTTCGTTGCGTTGAGATCGTATCCAAAATGTCTGATATCTCCTCCAAGTTTTTCGAGATCGTTGAAGGTTGGGGAACAGTTGGGTCAGTTTGAGATGCAGCTGCGGCGGTAGCCATCGATCTGGAATTGATACTGATGGCGGAGTGTTTCGCTAGTTGAGATGTGCGGCATCTCGCGCAAACTGACTTCCGTCGTGTGAGTTTGAGGTGAGGGAACGTGTTGTTGAAGGTCATCTGGATGTTGGTGGACGTGGTAGTGGATGGTGAAGAGTGGATTTGGCGCCGATTTGAAGGGGTTGTACGTAATCTAGTTAGCAACCCTCGGACAATGCGAGAGGCACTCATGGTGGGGAAAATTGTATCAGCGTAGAGCAGATAGGAGAGTCATTGAGTGGGCTGCGGCGCCGACGTGGCCGTCAACAAAAATGCGGCGTGTTACTTTGAGTAACTGTAGTACATTTGGGCGATCAACAACCCCGTTCAGAGATTACAACCTCATGCACCCCTTCCCCCACCCTCAGATACTTTCCGTAGACTTCGAGATTCGGCTTGTTGTTTTTTCTCATCTCCGTTTTTCACCTTCCTTCTTCGCTTACTTGCTGCTATCCCACTTTTCCCCGCATTAAGTTCATAACTTTCTTTCATAAAGCTAAAGTTCATAAGATATTCAACATCGTTCAGTTTCAAGTTGTTCAATTCGTCCGATGTCCATATTATCGACTTTTTCGTATTTTAAATATATAGGCAAAGAACTGCATATTCTGCCATAATTCTCAGAAACTTATTCGATTCCTTTGCGACGTCAAATGACCCAGAGGGTACAGCGTATGTTCCACGGGCAAGTCGACGAAGGCTATAACCGGAATTGGGGAGGCGCTGGCGAGGACATCGAGAGAGGGTGAAGAGGGGGGGGGGGGCAACTTCAATCGAGAATCGGGGTCGCTACAGGAGGCGCCAAGGTTGCTCGTTGGATATGTTGGAGGCTACAGACGCCTCGAACCCCCTTCGACGATACACTTGCCCTTTTGTCGGAAATCTTCGCAGATGCTAATCCAAGAACTCTTGGATATTGCGAGCGCATATCACTCAAAGTCAGTACCCGATTCTTGCTTTGAAGACTTCAATGCTGCAGAGCAATTGAATTGTACTTCGACGCTACAGGGGTGGAGGTCAGGAGCAGGCATGTGAGTTGGATTCGGGATGGGGTGTGTCCATATCCAACGGTTCCGATCCCAAAGATTAACTTGAAAGTCTCCTAGACGCGTCCCTGTTACAGATTGACTCTGACTGAGACTTTGTGAAGTTTGCAAGCCCAAAAATAGTTAATTGAGTGGATTTGTTGTTGTTTTCGAAATTCGAAGTCCGTCTTGTGCAACCAAATATGCGCATTCTTGGAATGCATCTCATATTGTCACCCAAACGCGACCACAAGCTCCGACACATCTCAAAAAACACACACCTTTCTACGCGTTATACCCACACACAACTACACATACAATGGATCTCAATAAACAGACCCCCCTCTCGATGCCCGGCGTGAACTTTGCCAGCGACTCCCATCATCTCTCTAACACCATCCTCCCCCCCCCTCCTCAAACTAACCTTCTCCGCGACTTGGACGACTTTCTCGACTTCCCCGACTTGTCCTCACCGACTTCACCAGACGATATCGTGAGGGCTTTAACAATCTTAAAGTCCGACGATGACGTGCTTGATGCCCTGCAGCTTTTTATCACGGACGAGAGCCAACTCTCTCGCATGTTTTATGAGCTGTCGGCAGAACGCAAACAGCTTGTGAATGAGATGACCGTTTGCTGTGACCAAGTCGTTGTTCAAGAAGAGAGCTCCTCGGTCGAAAAATTAGAAGAGCAAAAACCGGAAACTCAACCGCTTTCTACTCGCGCGGAAAGGCACTCTAGTGAAGACAGCACTGGCTTCGAGAGTCTTCGCATCTTGGAGATCACGCGGGACGCGACGGACGTGTTTGTTCGCTTCGGAGGAAACCACGCGCCCAATACTACTTCTTGCCTCGAAGGTACGTGATATAATTCAAGATTTCAATTCGAATAAGGCACGAAAACTTTCAGGGTTTTGACTTACGTGATCGCCTTTTCTTTCTCATGATCAGTTTCCTTCGCCGACATCACGATCAACCCCGAACAAGAAGCACCCGGTCATGGGAAATCTCTTGTGCTCACCGCGGCTATTTCTGTAGACGCCTCAAATAACAAACCAGAGGTTCCGAATGCTGGTAAGTGTCGAAGGAGAACTGAGTGAAACCGTCAAGTTGTGTCTTGCTTGCTCAAAAACCGTTGGCAGATTCCGCAACACGTGTGGGGGCCTTTGTTCTTCATCGGAAACAGTTACTCATCCATTCCTTCTTGCCCCCCTCCAAATACCAGGCAATAGCTCGACCGTCCGCCGTCCTCTCCTGCAAGATATTGTGCCGACCACCACGACAATGGACGAAAAGGCTGGCGCTCCCGAGGCCGCGGAGAAGCACGTTCACAAGCAGAGTGAATCGTTGCTCACGGCTGATGATCTTTCCGGGGTTGTGAACAGAGGTAGGCCGAACCTTTCATAATGACTGTTGGTAGATTCTGCAATGCGTCTGCGGGCGTTCTCTCTTCACTTGAAACAACATAACATCCTTTCCTTTTCGCTCCCCCTCAAATATTGGAAGATTCTCCGACGGTGACCAGTCCTCTTCCGAACGCCGCTCCAACCAGAACAGTGGAGAACGCTAGGGTCCCTGAATCCCCAAAGAGTATTGACGATGACCAAGGAGGATCGTGTGCTGCTGCCGAGTATTCTTTCAGCGTTGTTAAAAAAGGTACGCTAAGTCTTGCTCGAAAATAGTAGATTCTGTAGTGTGTGTTCAGGCCTTCACTCTTATCCGAAACACCCGTTCTCATCCTTTCCTTCTCTCAAATACCAGACGATCCTTCAACGGTCTGCCATCGTCTCCTGCAAGATATCGTGCCGACCGCCACCACAGTAGACGAAAAGGTTGACACTGCCAAGGACGCGGTGAAGCACTGTCGCAAGGGGAATGAATGCTTGGTCACTGCTGATGATGATTCCGGCGTTTTGAGAAAGGGTAGGTCAAGCTTTGCATGATGACTGTTGGTGGATTCCCGCAATGTGTGTTCCGGCATTCACTCTTCATTTGAAACAACATTAACATCCTTTCGTCCTTGCTCCCTCAAATTCTAGAAGATTCTCCGACGGTGACCAGTCCTCCTCTTAGTAACACAGCACCAACCACAACCATTAAGATCGCTGGGGTCCCGGAATCCCCCATGAAGCATCGCGGAAGCCCGGGAGAATCGTTTGCCGCTGCCGGATCTTCTTCCAGCATGATGAAGACAGGTACGCCAAGCCTTGCTTGCGATAACTGCTGGTGGATTCGCAGCGTCTCTTCGAGCCTTTACTCCTCGTTTGAAACACCAGTTCTCATTCTTTCCTTTTTGCCTCCCCTCAAATGCGGAAAGAATCTTGGATTTCCGGTTCCAAGTCTCCTCTTCTGGGAACGATGCCCGTGGCGGCCGTACACCAGGCGCCTAACGAAGCCACCACTCTCACGAAGAACCGCGCAACAAGGACAGCAACTCTCCAGCCGCCACTGGTTTTGTGTCCGGCGTTAGGAATGAAGGTGCGCCAAACATTGCTGGAGGTGTGAAACCAAGCTACACACAACATGACGGAATGGACGATTCTACGAAAGGAGAGTCGTTGAACATTGTGCGCACATCATGTGCTGACTTGGACACACGACCAAGGGCGACAGGCAAACTTTTGAGAGAAAACCAAGCGGGGACAAATACAATTGCAGCAAAATCGATCCGAACAACCGACACTCGGCCGAAAACACATTTTGATGCAGAAATCACCGCCGACAACTCAGACGAACGTATTCGTAAATTGACGGGCCAGTTGGCAATGCTTACCGCGTCCCTGAGTGACAAAGAGGAGACGATTTTTTTCCTGGAAACCGAGTCGAGGATCCACCGTGAAGAAAACGCGAACCTCCTGGCTGAACGCAAGAAAATAAAATATCAACTTCGGGATACAGAAACATGTGCTGCTGAGCAGCTAAGAAGCGTTCGGACAAAAAACAACGAGCTTTCAGAGCTGAGAGGCAAGCTTGAGACGGCGGAGCCTGCTACGAGGGAGCGGTTGGACTGTGAACGGATGTCGGACGAACGTATTCGTAAAATGACGGGCCAGTTGGCGATGCTTACCGCGTCCCTGAGTGACAAAGAGGAGACGATCTTTTTCCTGGAAACCGAGTCGAGGATCCACCGTGAAGAAAACGCGAGACTCCTTGCTGAACGCGAGAAAATGAAACATCAAGTTCGGGAAATGGAAACATGTGCTGCCCAGCAGCTCGATTCCTTTCGGACAAAACGCGAGAAGCTTTCAGAGCTAACGAAGAAGCTTGAGACCGCAGAGATTGCTGCGAATGAGTCCTTGGATCGCGAAGCACTAATGCTGGAGCAGTTGCGTATCTCAGGCATGGAGATTTTACAATACCGTGAAACGATCGATTTTCTTGAGGTCGAAAACGGCGCGCTCAAGAAAACAAATGAAGACTATATTTCGCGTATGAAGAAATTGGAAAGCCAGCAGCTCGATTGTGAAAAACAGCTCATCGAAAACACTCGGGAGTTTGACGATTCGGTTGCCGCGAAAGACGAGGAGATTCTCGAGCTCAAAAGGAAGCTTGAGTCTGCGACTGTGCCTGCCAAGGATGCCGTCGAGCGCGAGTCGCAGCTTCTGAAAGAGGTTGATGATTTCGGTAGGATCGTCAAGAATGATCACAAAACGATTGAGCCCTCGGTGGAAAAGAAAACGAATGAAGATCTGGTGACCAGATGCCAGAAGCTCGAAAATGAGAAACGTGAAATGAAGAAAAATCACAACAGTCTTGAGGGGAGTGAAGTGGTTCACCACCGATCTGGCATGAAGATGGATCAGTTGAATGATCTCAATGGTTCCGTTGCGGATGATGTTATGGCCCTTCAGCCGCGGATCTTGAATGGTGAAGCCAAGCCGGAAATGGCATCGGAAGACCAGGAAACTGCCTTGAAGGAGCGGGACGAGGATGTGTGCCAACCCGGATGCATTGCTGGAAACTCGAAAAGCCAAGGGGAATCAATGCTGGCGGTGATGGAAGAAAAGCCCATGGCCGTGGCACCCCCACCTGAAGTCCAATCTGCTTGTGCAAAGGAGGATGACAAAGGTAAGGATACTCACTTGCGACTGCGTTTGAACTGATCGAATTTCAAAACTTATAAATCGTTGCTTCTCTTCCAGGGCATTCTGTGGTCGAAGCGGGACAAGGCACATCAGATCCTGGAAAGTCGCGCGCGAAACAACCTGAACCCAAAGCCGCCGCGCGCCTTTTCTCATTGAGCATGAGGCATGCACTTCTAACGGAAGGGGAACCAAGACAATTAGGGCACAGAGCGCATCGGAAGGAGGTATGGGGTCCTATTCAGATCACACTGGATGTGTTCCATCATGAAATCTTGAACTCACGGTGATTTGTGTTTGGTATGCCCCCTCTTTTACTTGGCAGTCTTCGAAGCAATGGATGCCACCCAGATGAAAGATGAGACACTCTCGCACAGGATCGGCATTGAATCAGATAATCCCAACAACGCTTCTGCCAGTGGTGCGGGAAGTGGGGCGAGCTGCGTCACAGTGGGCCCAGGTACGAGTTTTACTTCAAGGAACCAAAAACGCGAAAACCATGCATATTGATCTTCTCTCTTCCTTCATACCCTCTTTTTAGTTGGCACTTTGTCTCCTGGCGCGCCAAAAGATACAAACGATTGCAAAGGGGTAAGAATCCGAAACCTATTCAGCCAATATGTTCCTCATCTGATCATGACCGTTTCCATTACCATAGGAACCACCCCCACACGCGACGCGGATCACTTCCATTGCGGACAATGAACTTGTTCAACCACTCCCCACCGTCACTGAAAATCATAGTACTGCACAGATCGTATCTGCGGAATCAGTAAAACTCTTTGTGGGAAATATATCGGCGCAATGCACCATCGACGACCTGAAGGCTTTCTTCTCGGGTGTGAATGAGCACATTGAGACAACATATTTCGGGGGCAGAAATTATGCGTTTGTAACCATGGGTAAGTTGAAGCTTTCGCATAGACAATTGTGCTACAATTTTTTGCCCCCTTTCCCGCTTATTTTTCTCGCCTGAACTTAGTTAACGACTCCATACTTCCAAAAACCAGATTCACGCGCCGCCGCCGAGACTGCCTTGAAAAAGCATGGCTCCCTGGGACCACACGGTAAACCTCCTTGCCCTCGCAACCCCCCTAATGCCGAACGCTCCGCACCACCCGCAGTAGTTTGGGCACGGTTGACTTCCGTGAGTGCACCTTGTCAGCAGCAGCAACAAAGTCGGGCTCGGATTGTGGCGGCAGCAGGACCATCACAACCGGCTCGTACTCGCACCAACCATCCAGCACAAAACTCAAGGCAGGTCGTCCCAAGCGGTTCCCCAAGAGCCGCACCCACTATCCGCCAGGCGAGACCTTTCCCCCCTCGTTCTTTTGAGGGTGCGGTAACAGGTGCCAATGCTAATGCGGAAAGCCGCAACCGCAGCAGCAACTACAGTTATCACAGCCATGCCAGCAGCAGCAGCAGTCGCGGCAGACAATACACAAGCAACTACCACAGCAACATTAGAGCTAACGGTAGCAGCCGTTCCGGCAACAGCGATCCAAGCTGGGGAGCTGGCCGATGAGAGACACTCCTAATTTACACTCTGCACTTGCAGCTTGAGAACGTTATTGATATACCACTTGGATGAAGGTCGATGAAAGGGGAAAGATGTCGGGAAAGGGAAGACAGATGAACGGCTTCCATTTTGAGTTTGCTTTTGTCCTTTTACAGGAGAATGGGATTTAGATGGGATTTAGATGGGATTTCTTTTGTTTTGTGACGTTTTTGTCTCGACGGTTTACAAAGTCTCAGGACAGTCAGTATTAATTTTTGTATACATAGATTCGCTTTCCCTAATTGTTCTCGTTTCCCTTGCCCGTTTTGGTTCGGAAAATAAATAACATATATAATGGGAACCCTTTACTGAACAGAATTCCAACCCCCCAGTCGTTTTCAAAACAGTCAAAATGATCTCACAACATGATCAGAAATGTGCGAAAAGTGAGCACTTCATTCACCATCAACCTGAATAAAAAGTAGTTACAATTGTATTCCCATCCCTTTCTTTCCTCATTGAAACTCAGAGTAAGCAGCACAGGTCGAAGTTACCCAAAAAGGTACCCATCACCTGTTCCGACGAATGAAGTCGCGAAGAAATGCGAAAAGGATTTCACAAAAATCTGAGTGAACACTCACTTTCTTACGACAAAAACGTGGCATGTTGTGATTACGGTTGCTTATTTTAGTGACATGGGTGGGGAGAAATCTTCTAGGAGCTATACAATATACTAAGTAAATAATCTAAATCAATCCGGCCTCCACGGACCGCTGGCAGCATGATCATATAGGCACTAAACGATTGTTTTCACAGCGGTGTTGCGTAAGGCGGTAACAGAAATCCGCACCACAAATATCATGCCCCACCGGACAAAGAACGGGTCCTGCTGTGCCTATTAGGCACACGTGAACCGTGGGGTCATAGAATTGATTGCCGCATATTTGCTCTGAAAATGTTGGTACTGGTAAAGGTGGTAGTGATGGCAAAGGAGAGTCGGGTAAAGGAGAAAGAGAGACTTCGGGGATAGGTGAAAGAGACGGGATAGGGATTGGAAAAGGCGGTCGGGCTCCAGGTGCCGGTGATGCCGAGGGTGATGAAGTACTCGATGGCGAAGACTGTGGCGATGATGGCTGCAAACCAGTCGGAGGAGCTGTGGGTGATGCAGATGCCGGCTGAATGAATACACCTCCCACGGCAGGGGTGGCATTGTTCCGGTTGTTCCTGGCTGTATCGTTGCCGCCTTCGCTTTTCTGTTCAGCGTCGCTCGTGCCGTTGTTTCGTGGTGCGAGGAAGACACCCAACAACACACCAACGGCTACCAGCACGAGCACAAGGAGGACGATGGTGACGATTAACAGGCGCTTTAGTTTCGTGCCGGTCTTTATGCGTGCAAAGGCGGTGGACGCTCGACCAAATCTTTCCTTTGGTGAGCTTGGAGACGATGGTGAAAGTGGCGGGGCAGTTGGAGGGAACGGAACATTTGTGTGGTCTATGGCCGTCGGCGCGTTGTGGTAGTGAAGAACAGGCAAAGCGGACGTTGTCGAAGTTCCTTCCAACACGATGGTGGTCGAGAGGCTGTCAGGATCCCCAGTTACAGCTGAAGTAAAATAACGTGGTAAATCCTTGTGAGCGTGCGCGTTCATTGAATGTTGCGGAATAGCTGAAGGATGGAAATACCATACCCGAAAGGTTTGGAGAGTCGGTTGTTGTTGTGCGGTCTATGGAAGTATACGCCGGCGGAGATAGTACCACAAGGCCTGAAGATTCTGAAGACTCTAGGATAGCGCTCCGTTCCAATTCCTTTGGACTAGGCGATGGTCGCAGCGGGGATGCCGCGACCGTCTGAATGTTAGCCATCAACTCCATCCTAGACATCGTTGCATGCCCAACACTGTTCCATATCAAATCGAGCGACACAGTAGCGGCAGGCCTACCAATAGTTTACATAAAAAAAGACCCGCCATGCACCTGGCCATACATCCAGCCAACACCTGCCATCACTATTGGACCCTCGCACATTTCAAGTGGTGTACCAATGACCACAGTGGGAAGTTTATTTTGGTGTGTGGCATTTGTGACCGCAGCGGTTTCGGATTGGTGCATTCGAAGCCCATCGCCTCGATTGAAATTGGACGGGCGCCGCCCCCAACGAGTGTCACAATCGAATACAAAGTTACACACGTCGTTTCCAAAAAATGTCGAGCTTTCTCCAAGTACCCATCCGCCAGCTGTTCGGCCTCCGACCTCTGTCCAGGAGCTTCTCTACGATCCCGGCGCGATCATCGACCTTCCCGTCGCTCAGCAATCTGTTCGTTGGTCTGCGAAATTCATCATCACCTCTCCGCCTGACAGCGTCGCAACCCCTCGAACAAAATCAGTCCAACCTCTTCCAACAAACACGTGGGTACAAAGTCAAGACTTCCCTCAAAAAACGATGCGAACACTGCTACTTCGTGAGGAGGCGTGGAAAGCTCCGCGTTTTGTGCCATGAGAACCCGAAACATAAGCAGCGACAAAAGTGAAACAGCTCTCCTGACGGTCTTCTCCTGGTCGGTCAGCGGGGAGCAGGATGTGAGGTTCGAGGGGATACATATAGCGACACGAGGATCCTAGATATCATCGACAACTGGAGCTGCTCTCAGGCAGTCTTGGGACGCCAATTTGGGACGGTGGTTGCAACGTTGAAATGCTGCGAGTGTGGGAGGCTAGAAGGCTGGGGAAGAGCAGGAGGCGTGCTGGGTATTTTGAGGTGCCGCTGGAAGGAAATCCAGTTGCGGTTTTCGCGGTCACGTCGATCGTATTAAACAGGAGCGAGCGACAATCAATTGCAACTACTGCATCAATCGTGCGTACTCCTCCTGATGATCGCGAACACCCACTAAACGAAACAACCCATCGGAAATCGGATGATTGTATAGCTCGGGAAAATCCATCTCTGTTTAGATAGGCGTTGCATGTGAATATATTAATATCAACTGCATTCTATCCTCTATTTTCTGGTTCTTGTTTTGCTACACATTTCAGATTGGGGAGAGGTTGTTTTCCTAGAATACAATCCTTCTGAAAAAAGGGAGTTGCAGAAGTCGTGTGCGGAAGTTGATCTAAAGTTCTTTTTTGTCTTTTTGAAATTTTCCCAATCTCATTTGTGTACTCTATCTATCTCGTTGGAGGCATCCGAGTCAGTGCTGACAACACTAACTTTGGTTGTCATTGTGATGGATGGTGAGGGTGGAGGTTGCTGCGGCTGGATTTGCTGATGATAACGAAGTCGAACATGAAGCAGTGGTGATGTGATGGACTCAGAGGAGATCAACAAAGGTGTTGGAAAATGACCAAACATTTGTTTAAAACACAAACTCATTCCTCGTCCGACTCGGCGTCGGTCGGTGGTGAAACCGATCTTGAACGTGACGGACCAGAAGACGATGAAGAACGAGACAGCTGAGGAGAAGGTGAAGATGAAGATCCAGCGGACGAAGGGGTTGCTGTCGCGACAGCTATCTCCCTCAGTGCTGGTACTCGTGGTTTACGTTTTCTCCTTGGCATGTCTTTTGTTCGAATGGGTATTTTGATGCCTTGTTTTGCGAAATTTTTGGAAAGCTCGGTCGCCTCTGTAGTTGGCAATATTGAGTACAGCATGGAAGAATAGGGCATCGAGATGAGTACGATAGAAGCAAGGTCGTGTGAGATTACTTTAAGGACCAAGAATCACAAAAATGAACTTACCCATCATGCCTATTGGACAAAACATGCGCAAAAGTACGGAAAAAGAGTGAATATAGAGCATCAATGCAAGAAACCAAGTTCTCTAGAATCAATGTGGAAAGACAGCATCAAAGAAGACGCTGAGCCTCTTGAAGCACTCACCAGGAAACTTTTTCGCCGCATACACTTGAAAAACGTCGGAAAATACTTCTGCGCAGACTTGGGATGTCGATGTTGTCAACTGCAGAGCTGTATACGGTTTCGCGGGATCAGGTCTGCAGAATCGGCAACCGACATGATTGCATAGTAAAAAGAAACAATATGGAAAATCAGGGTACAATAATGAGAAATGACGAGCTGCCATCAAAAACCAATCAATCGCTTGTTAAAACCACAACCAAAGGCCAATTGCAACTTACACAGCGAGGTTTATCAACGTGAACTTGAGCCGATAAAACCCCTCCGTGCGGACAGACACTTCAGGGAAAACGAAGAAGAGGCCCTCGTTCCCATGCAAATCAAGCAAACTGTGCGCGGGCGAAACCAGACATCCGAGAAGCGTCCGTGTGAGTGGAGCTTCAGATGCTGTCGCTGCGAATATGGCGGGTACTTCCACGACACTACAGTCGTGCTCCATGTCTTCGGACCATAAGGAGCAATGACAGACCAAGAAAGGATGTTCTTTGAGCTTTCCGGAACTTCAGTATTTGCATCGAAGGCCAAGGAGATGGATCCGGGATGGAGGGAAGGCGAGTGAGTGTATGCCAAGCGAGGGGATGAGGCAGAAAGTCAGACATGCCCAGTCATAACATACATATTGAAATGTGAAAAATTAGCAGGCTGCGGTGCACCGTCATCTTGGAAATGGAGTTGAACAATCGGTGGTGGATCTATCGGTCTTCTGTCCTTATCACCAAATCCGCACAACTGTTCCGAGGAAAACGTTGAACGCGTTAATCACAATCAGCTGCCTTTTCGAATGGAATATGTGTTGATAATCAAGTGTTGAGCATCAACTTACACGAGAACGGATCGGTTGTTGGACGACGACGAGGTGGTATCTGGATTGAGGTGCGGTATGATTAGTTCTCAGCCCAGCGAATGCGGGTTGGCCTCGAAGACCGGAAAACATGATTGGGCTTTCTAGCTTTTCGATATCATACTTGCGGTTCGGCGGTGGTACGGCGATTAATTCTTGAGGGATTGATGGATACGGGTGCTTCGAAATATGAAACATCCAGAAAAGCATGATTAGGAGTCACAGTGCTGCATGTTGAATTACAAGTCAGGTGGACCATTCGAATTGAAGATCAAACATACAGATGTTCCGCCAGGAGGAGCAGGAGGAGCAGCGGCCTGGAAATAAGGCGGATCGGAGGAGTTGGAGTCGGAACGTTCCCTTGAGCCGGAACGCTCCCTTGAGCCGGAACCTTCTAAGGGAACTTTCCAGTTTATGTACGGATTATAAGACATCGCTGGTGTTGCTGGCTCCCTGTATGTTTTTGCAGAGATGAATGTAATCGGTGTTTCCTGTATTTTCAGAAGAAGAGTGGGTGCGAGAGAAGATCAACATCCCCGATCCTGCATTTATTTCGTGGTGGAGGCACTCGACAGCTTTGCGCTTCGAATGAGGGATTCGAACACAGGGGTATTCAGCATTATAGATTTCAGAGAAAGAGGCGGATGGGACTGACCACCTTGACAACACACTGACGCAAAGATGACTCTCGGAACCCCAAAGGAAACGCGATTCGGGCTGAGAAAACGGTTGATGACACGTATCAACGATCTCAACGATTGCAGAGTTGGGGCAGGATGTATTGCGTCGACCGGAGACCAATACTTTGCTTTAGCAGTATGCGCTCTGATAGCAAAATCCTTTGGTGGAAAAAAAAATATTTGTTTTATTAGGAATAAAAGTAAGGTGGAAACCGTACGGCTTTATCAGTCGAATATGACTCAACTATGAAAGAGGAAAAAGGGCAAGGATCGACCGGGGGTTTCCCGATGGTGCACTCTGTTGCCCAGACATGTGAACCGGTCGATGTGCTTTCCCAAAACGGCCAAACCCAATCAAAATAAGAATCAACACAACTGGTGATCCCGAATCAATGCCAGCTTGCTTATGTGCCAGCATGTCACCAGCTTAGCACGGTTCACATAAACAAGAAGAAATGATTCTATGTGCGTAAATCTGGCGTCAAAGAAAGGAAAAAGAAAGGAAGAAGAAAGGACAAACAGATAACAACGGCCTAAATGTTCCTCCGCGGTTCCGGCTGCTATCGGAGAGCCGGAAAGCTGGACTACACACGGCGCCACATTTTCGGTAGTCCATAGACGTCATGCATCCCCCAAATGACCACGGTCGTTGAACCTCGCGCGTCCACGTTTGTGCATATCGTAAGCAGGTTGGCAAACGGAGTGGATCCAATCACACGCAATCACAATCGCCGAACCCGCTTCCCAGGTTTTCTTAATCGGGATGCCAAAATTTTGTCGCAAACCCGCACTGACCTCCAAGGGTTGTATTCGATGCACTCTTTTGAATCATTTCGGCGACTTTGCATGGTCGAATTTGAACCTCAATGACCCAACCACCAGGTCGGTAGCAGAAAACGAGCCGGCGATTTGAACGATTTGCCAAAAGCACCAAATAGCAAATCCCAGTTTGTTATCCACGTCCCAGTTTTCCATCGAACATTTTGAATCATCCTTCCCAAATTCAAACTCGGCCGACAAAGGGAAGGGATGCCTGCGGCCATACACATTCCAAAATCCACTGCATTGAACGGCATGGTATCATTAAGTTGGGAGGGTATATGTACACGTACTTCTCTACAAAGAACTGATTGAGGTCATTCGAGCTTGTCCAGGAACTCCAAACGTTGGAGTATTACATTCTGCCATATGAGAAGAGGACACAGATGGTCAATGAAAGGCTGTAAATGTCAATCCGAGTGGTGATCCACATCCACTTACCTTGGATGTTTCTTGGATTTCACCGGCGAGGAAGACTTCGTCGAGGATTGCATATACCTGTTGTATGGAACATTAGAAATACGGATAATGGAAGCATATGGTGATTTTCGTACTTTACCTTATAAAACTGGAATCAAAGATACAGTGCCAGGGGAGCGATAAGTGAGTGATAAGTGAATTGGCCAAAGAGCAAATAATTTGCCGTTTAAATAATGAACATAATACACCAAAGAGAGGATATAGGGATAGAGGAGGCATTACGCGGAAGACCACACATACGTTGAAGACCAAATCCAGTTCGCAGACGTTTCGAAAGAAGGAGTCCAGAACCTCAACAAAGAAATGAATCCCTTCGAGGTACGCTAGCTCATTGTCATTTGTGTCTACGCAAAAGCAGAAGAACAAGCCCGCGTATCGTCTATACACAATTTTGTAATTGCGGAACTGCAGATCGTCGCATGGGGGAGGCACATGAAAGAGGAAGATCAAGAAAGGTGATAGATAAGTAATAGAGACAGATCAACAAACTGACTACCTCCGAAACTGATACGGCTATGCTTCTATTCCATCCGTGGCTGGACCTACACCCTCCACCAATCCACAAAAACACAAACCTCGACGAAGTTTGACTGATGTTTCTGGTCACGAGCAGCGATCAACCGATGAACCTCTCCCTTTAGTTTCTGCTTTTCGTCGTCTTCAAAGGGCATGTACCATTTGGACAAACGCGTTTTCCCCTGCCGGTTTTGGACAAGTATGAAGCGAATCTGTTCACCAACACCGGTTTCGAATCGGAGGGAGTTGAGGTCGTTCGGTAACCGAGTCCCGGTATGGTTCGTTCGCCCGGCAAGGGCAGAAATGATGAAAATGAGCTAAGTGAGACGCAGTCGACTGATAGTACGGGGCCTCAGCAAGATGTCAGGGTTGCGGACTAATTCAAACTCTTGGGGGCGTCTTTCCTTACCATGTCGCATTTGTCGCTTCCCCAATTGACCGTCTGCTGTATTACCAGTGGCGCAGGTGAAGTGAAACCACAAACACACACGACCTCGTTTCCAAATCGCTATAAAAACAGCAACTTGTCTTTTTTCCCCAAATTTGCTCTGTGCTGACTTGGGCGCTCGAGCATCCAGCAGCACCATTTCCTCTGCCTCCGAATACTGTACCATTATTGATCCAGGTAGTGGCCCCTAAGACCGCGCTGGATGGCATCCCATTGTTTTGAGTTCTTTGACGCTTTCTCGGGAGGGAGGGTTGCTGTGTTATGCCCACGAGAGGAACTTGCGACCAGCATCGCCAGAGTATTTCTGAGCGTGTTATTCGAAACAACAGCTCGCTAAACCAAGACTTTCAACGTTCCTGTTTACTGAATGGTTAAACTCGTCTCGCACCATTCACTCTCGCTACCTCTGAACTTGATTCGTTTGTGACGGCTTCGTAATAGTCTCAAGTCCGACACTTGTCGCTGCCATGTATGTTGTCGATAAGGCTTTTTCAGACAAGCATATCATAAAACACTTCCCGAATCACCTTTGTACAGAACAGCTGATCGTGTGAACAATTCGCTTTTGCTTTTTCCTTGTGCTCTGTTGGTCTTGTTTTGCCCGTGATTAGTCTTGTATCTTGGAAGTTCGACCAGCAAACGGACTCGACTGACTCACCGTCACAGTAATCAGACCACCTATTGACACACCGAAATTGCCGAAAACAAACAAGCAATCATGTCTAATTCTATGGTGGTGAGTTTTGCTTTTTTGGATTGCTCATCCTCACCTTTGGGTCATTGCTTGGTTGGATGTACGGTCCATACAGGGTCAAAGTCACACTGTTTATTGATTGTAATGTATGGAGGGGTTACAAATTGGAGGACCAAGGGGCGGGCTTTCCTGAAAGTGTGGTGTTGGGATAGTCCTATCGGCTCGTTGTTGTTGTCAACCACACCTTGTCCGTATCTCATGATGACACTAAATGCCTTGATTTCTCTCTTAATGTTGGGACTGGTGCCGATGCTCTTCCAGCCAACCGTCTATCAATGGATCATCCAAGATGTTGTAGAGAAAATGACGAGGCAGTTTGCCGACATGGGTGTCGATGAGTCGGTCATGCAAGAATTGCAGCAGGTGTGTGATCTCGCTTCGTTCGGGGTTTGATTGCCCGATCGGGTTCGGTTTGAGGAAGAAAAGTCAGCTCCTTTCTTTTCAGTTGCATTTCCACGGTTGTTGGTGAAGCGTTTCTGCGTCCTGATGATAAAAGATGCTCTCTTTGTCAGACGTGGGAGGCGAAGCTGGTCGCTACCCGAGTTGCACCGTTCCCGAAACCCGCGAATTCTTCGACTGCTGAAGGTGCCGGCACCGGTGTCCCTGTTGCCGGTCCCGCCGCAGCGGGTAGCGCGTATAACGGTTTCAACGGTGCCAGTAATGGTGGTGAGGTAAGTTATAGGTGTCTCTCACAGTGAGTCTAAAAACGATTGAAAATCGCATTAGACACCAATGTGAATCTTCTTCCTAAAACTACTCTCCCGAAACAGGCTGCGCCACATCCCTATCCACCTTCTGCCGCTGCGAATCTCGCCGCGTTGGCTGCTGTATCAACGATGAGTAGCGCCCCGCAGCATTGTGAGTATCTGTTACGGTCGATCCATATCGTTTTTCCGTGTGCAAACTTTGGGTTGTGGTTGGTGCCTGAATTCGTACATGGCCGACATATCCTAACCCTGTTGGTTTTAATTTGAAAGTGGGAGGATACAGAATACAGCAAACTGATGGTGCGAATGATGATGACGACTTGCGAAGTTTACCGAGCAGCTCTACCGCTTCAATGTCCACGCCGGTGGGTGGTCGTGGGAATATGTTGTTCATTTTTGCACAATGACAACGTATTAACACGACTAATATCAAATTGTTGGTCTATTCCCACTTGCCTCAGCAGGAAATTGATCAATTTATTGAACGACGATGGGCCGAGCAGCGAAGAACGAGACCAGGAAAGCAGCGAAAGTCGTCACAGAAAAAGGAAGATGAGATAGTAGCACCATCGACGTCGTCATTATCAGCACAGGCGGGATCGTCCATATCGCAAGATGGTTCGTCAGCAACCTCTTCAAGGAAGGGAAAAGAAAGGATGATGGTTGTAAGCATGGGTATGTATCAATTACCCAATCTGAGAGTGCAGATACATGAAGTCGACCCAATCTTGGCACAGAAGCTCTAATCATTTGCTTTTGTTCATCCACGTGCAGGACAAGTTGATGGTGCCGATGATGACGACGACGATGATGACGATCCCGTAAGTAACCATTTGAGTCACGAAACCACCTCATCAGACCGCCCGGGCAGACTTTGCAACACCTTGACGAAATTCGCATTTATGTCCGTCAAAAATGATGACATCTTAACCATGCTATCTTGCAAAATCGAATAGGATGACGACAACGACGGAATCGGCTCAGACTTGGACGACGACGATTCGGAAGAGGAAGAGCACGACGCTGAGCATATGATCCTTTGTCAATACGAAAAGGTGGGTCCAAGTGTGTGGAGACCTCTGGTCGTTTCTTTCTCGTTGAGACTCGTTCTTTTGCTGTTTCCACCCAGCGCTGCTTGCAAATCAAATTGCTCTCTTGATGTTGTTTCACCCTAATGCATCCCACTCCATGTTAAAAGGTCACGAGGATCAAAAACAAATGGAAATGCGTGCTCAAGGACGGCATTGTAAATGTCAATGGCAAGGACTACTTGTTCAATAAGGTAATGTGATCCGTCGTGCAGCCTCTTAAGAACGAAAGGAAGATGGAATTATTCAATGTTGCCGTTGCTGTTCTGGTGTATTTGCATTGATGGTTTCATGAAATCTGACAATCCTTCCATTAACCCCCCCACGATTATAACCGGTCTCTTGCATCCATATAAACACTGGTTCCTGCACTGCGGTTCCCGTTACGAACGACGACCGTAAACTTCGAAACGCTGAATTACGTTCTCCCTGCACCGCTTTGCCCTTCCATTCGCGCCATACCCCACTTACCTCAATTCTCCAACGTCACTCGAATCCGAATTCGATGGGAAACAGGCGAACGGGGACTTTGAATGGTGAACAGGAAAGCAACAACGGAATTCACCTCTACATATCCGAAC
>JADGJF010000320.1:0-23803 GCA_027596845.1 Quaeritorhiza haematococci | reverse complement strand
GTAGTGGCGGCGGCGATGGATCGGGGGGCCAGAACACCGATACGAACGCGTCACCAGCGGGTGGAACCGGAAGCATGATGAAAGTTATGAGCAACGACACGACCGAGGCTCCCTGGGCTAATAGTACCACTCCTTTCGGACGAAGCACGCAATCTTCTACCAACACTACCGGCAGAATCCCGCAGAAACCCACTCCATCAAATACAGAACAAGATTCGACATCGACGGGTTCAATATCCAAGATCAAGACGCTCGATTTGGTGCTATTCAGCTTGGCCGCGATGCTTATTTTGGGAGCTCTGCTCGTTGGTCTGTACTTTTGGTACACGCACCAGCGCACCGTGAATTATGTTGCGAACTGCTTGGATGGACGAAACCCCACCCGCAGCGTCAGCCAGAAATCGACCCAAAGCGCCGTTGCCCCAAGTGTCGACTGGTCTGTGAAAGCGAACGCCGAGAACATTTCAGCGCGGAGCCGTGCCTCGACAATCATCAGCACTCGGAGTCTCAGGTCCGCCATTTCAGAAACGATACAGCTCTCTCGAACGACAACCGCTACATCGGGATCTCCATCCATATCAACTCAACTTCGCCTGCCTAAGTTGAAAAGGACACCAACCAGCACATCCACCCTATCGCGTTCGGACATTTCTGGTTTGATCACCACCATCAGAACAGCCGAGCTCGCATCATTGAGGTCGGTAGGTGTATCTTCGAGTGCAAGCAGGATGGGACCTTCCACGACGGAAAGCGTGGATGGAACTGTGCTTTATGGTATGAGCCAGCCAGTGTCGTCCAACCCATCGACACTTTTGCGCCTGCCTGTTGTTGAAGATAGAGATACCATTGATGATGACATCCCTGCAGATTCTGTACAAGACCCAAATGACACACCTTCAGAATCGCCATAAACTTGTAACTTTTAGACTCAGAGTATTAGAAGTATTAGATGCAGAAGGAACTGTATTTCTTTTCCCGTCATCGACCCATATTCCCGTTTCTTTCCACTGGGCAGTTGATTTCAAAGAAAAACGAACATAACAACACATCAAAATATAGTCGAGTGGTGTATTTGATGGCGCGATCGCTTTTCCCTTCGTTTTCCAAGCTGGTACGTACGGCTCGTACGGTTTTCTCTGCTGGGTTGTCCACCAGGGTCGAACCCCGCTGTTCCCTGGTGCAGCTGTGTACGACTTGGATATGCGGCTTTCGGGGCTTTCCCCTGTCTGTGTTCCCAAAAAGCCTGTTCCCGTCTGATCATGGACCTAAATATGGAAACCATTGTATTGCGACCTGGGTCATCTGGACCACTTCACATTGATCGTTTGCCCTGCCTCGTTGTTTTTGGCACATAGAAAGAAGGAAGAACGCGAGTGTCTAGTTTTCAGAAATTGTAGATTCTGTAGAGCTCCTTGCGCTTTTTCGGCTGGGGTGGTAGTGGAATTGAATTCGTGGTCGACATTTCATCATTGATAGAGGAATAGATAGACCAATAATAGACATGTTCCGACGCACGTCTCTCGTCTCCCTCCTCCTCCCACTCTTCTTCATCAACCTCCTCACCCCCTCCCTCGCCCAACCGTGCACTCGTCTCATCGATAACTTCAGCTCCACCACAAGAAATGGCGTCACAGGCGGGTCAGCAGGAGGCACTGCCGCCTTCTCCGTCTCCAACAACCAGCTAACAATCTCCTCAAGCGTCGCGGGGAGTTACTGGTTCACCCAACTCTCCACCACCGGCTGCTCAGATATCACCCCATTCACGTTCGTGACGCTGAAAGGGCGATCCACGATTTCGGGGGTTAGTTTGACCTTTAGTGTTGGGATTGATTATTCCAACTCTGCTTGTTCAAGTAAGGAGAACACTGTCTGGTTTTCGCCTGTTACGATTTCGGGCACGACAGTGCAGACGTACACAGTTGCTATCGGTGGGATGTTGGACCCCTTGAAGGCAAGGGCTCGTGCAATCGTTTTTGCGGGGTTCAGGTCTTCGAGTACGACTCAAGCTGCACAGGCGATTATTTCGGATCTTCAGTTCGAGAGGGCGTGCACTACAACCACCACTTCGACCCCGACACCCACCACGACAACTACGACGACTGCAAGCCCTACGCCAACGGCTACAAACACTGGTGTGCCGTCGTTCGCCTGCCCCACCCCCTTTGTCATCAACACTTTTGCATTCGCTGACAGGGGCAACCAGCTTGGTGGTCTTTCGGGTCCAGTCTCACTTTCGTCCTTCTCCGTTCAAGACAACACGCTTTCAGCCGTCGCCTCCGTCGCGAATGGATACTGGTGGAACAACTTTTACCCGAACAGCGAGACCACCGGGCCTTGTCTGGACATCACTGGCTACACCCATGTCACATTCGAAGCATCTGCCTCTGTTGCCGGATCTCGCGTCGACGTAGGTTTCGACTTTTTCAACGGGTGCACTGGAACGAAAACCATCGCTGGAACCCAATCAATCACCGGCCCTGCTCTTGGGACGAGTCTCCAAGAATACGCAGTCGTGATTCCAGGCGGAACGACCTTTACAACATCGCAGAAGCAGAGAATCAAGGCGATTTTGTTGAGATTTGCGAGTGCGGGGGTGACGTACAGGTTTAGGAATTTGAGGATGAGGACGTTGAGTGCGCCGTGTCCGGTTCCGCCTAGTCGATTGCAGTTGGGACCCGCGCCGGTGGTGTTGAATTGCGTCCAGCCGGGGATGTTTGCTATGACTTTCGATGTAAGTTGAGACTGGAGATGAGATGAGGGAATGACATTTCTGTTTGTAATATGCGCTGAAAGTCTTCTACCGCTGGTTATTAATCATTTACTTTCGCAATTTTAGGATGGGCCGACTACGAATTGGAACATTCTCTTGCAGACCTTGGCCTCCAAGAATGTTAAAGCAACATTCTTCATCAATGGCGACAACAGAAAGTATGTCTTCAATCACTTCGCTTGTTGGCATTCAAAAGTGTGATCACATTTCAAAGTTCCTGTTCTCACCAACTACCAACACTTGCTTACCTGACTGCTAAAACGTGTCCTTCTCCACCCCTCTCCCCCCCAAACAGCCAACTCACAGACCCCGCCATCCAATCCATCGTAACTCAATCCTTCCGCGCCGGCCACCAAATCGCCTCCCACGGATACTTCCACTACAGCAGCACTAACGAACTCAACGAATTCACCACCGAAACCAACATCCGCCAACTCGACGACCTTATCTTCTCCTTCCTCAACGTCCGCCCCACATTTTTCCGCCCTCCCTACGGTGACTACGACGCCGGCACTCAACGGGCAATCGGTCGCGCTGGTTACAGGCATCTCGTGTACTGGACTATCGACCCAAGGGACTGGGACACAGTCAATAACGCAGATGCGATTTTGCAAGGATTTAGGAACGTGTTAGAGCCAGCGGATTCGAGGACGAGTAGTTTTGTGGCGTTGCAGCATGACTGGAGGATTGAAAGTGTGAATCAGGTGGGGACTATTGTGGATTATGTGAGGAGTAAGGGGTATAGGTTTGTGACGATGGCTGAATGTCGGGGGGAGACTCAGAGTGGGGGGTATTTGTGAAAGTCGAGAAAACATAAGCTCCGTTACTTACCACGGCGAGTTGATTCATATATAGATGCTGTATGTAGGTATAGTTAGACAAAATTATTATTTGTGTTTTCCCGTGGACTTTTTACAGTAAGCCAAGTCCACAGAAATTTGTAATCAGCAGAAAACCCCTCTTCATGAAATTTTTCAAACTCCGATAAGCTTTGTGAAGCTGGTGCGACCCATGTTGCGTCCCAATTGCCAAACATGGTGATGGTCTCATGCTTTTTTTCCGTTCTGGTCCCGACTTTGCCGAGTATCTTGGCTACTTTTTTCGGGCGACGGATTTCTCTGCGCGCGCGCTTTGAATGGTTGGTGTTTTCTATGGACCGGCGCTCGTAGAAACGAAGAAACCAGGATAGAAACTGCTACTCTGCGGAGCGCTGTGAAGGAAGGGGACTTTCATTCATAATACGACAGCGGAGGTCTAATCAAAGATATCGCGATGCACCCTCTCGCCGTTCTCCTTTCCATATTCGGTTGCATCGCATTCGTGATCCCGCCCTCCTTCGCCCAAACCTGTACTATCCCCATCGACGACTTCAGCTCCGCAACAAGAAATGGCGTCACAGGCGGGTCAGCAGGAGGCACTGCCGCCTTCTCCGTCTCCAACAACCAGCTAACAATCTCCTCAAGCGTCGCAGGGAGCTACTGGTTCACTCAACTTACCACCTCCGGCTGCTCCAACATCAAGTCGTTCACTTCCCTGACATTAAAGGCTCAAGCCGCGGTTTCAGCGGCGAGTTTAATCTTCAGCGTTGGTATTGATTACCAGGACTCTGCGTGTTCGAGGAAGGAAGGGACGGTATGGCTTTCTCCGGTGACGATCTCAGCGACGACGGGGGAGACGTACACGGTATCCTTGGCGGGCGTGGCGGATTCGTTCAAGGCGAGGGCCAGCGCGGTTGTGTTTGCGGGTTTCAAGTCCTCGAGCGGGAGTCAGGCCGGTCAAGCCGTTATTACGGATCTCAAGTTCGAGGGGGAGTGCCCACCGACAGAAATCACGACACTAAAGGATGTTCCGTCATTCGCTTGCTCAAATCCGTTTGTCATCAATACTTTCATGTTTGCCGACAGAAGTAACCAGCTTGGTGGTCTTTCGGGTCCGGTCGACCTCTCCTCCCTCTCAGTTCAAGACAGCACTCTCTCAGTCGTCGCCTCAACCGCAAATGGATATTGGTGGAATAACTTCTACCCAGACAGCGAAAATAGCCCGTGTTTGGATATCACCGGCTACACCCACGTCACCTTCGAAGCAGCCGCCTCCGTTGCCGGATCCCGCGTCGACATTGGATTTGATTACTTCAACACCTGTTCCGGATCAAAACGGATTGCTGGAACCCAAACAATCACGGGGCCTGAACTTGATACGAGTTTCCAAGAATACGCGGTGGTGATTCCGGGGGGCACGTTCACGACGTCGCAGAAACAGAGGGTTAAGGCGATTTTGTTGAGGTTTGCGAGTGGGGGGGTGACGTATAGGTTTAGGAATTTGAGGATGAGGACGTTGGATGTGCCGTGCCCGGTTCCGCCGAGTCGATTGCAGATGGCACCTGCGGCGGCGGTGCAGAGCTGTGTTCAGCCTGGGATGTTTGCCTTGACCTTTGATGTAAGTATTTGATTCAAAGTTGATTTGTGATTTTGGACGGGATATCAAGAGCTTTTATGTAATTCTACTGTTCGGTGGACCTATACCTTGACTAATCGCCTTTGCAATGGATGTCCTTTTTGTTTGCAGGACGGACCTACTTTGAACTGGGTTGATTTACTGCGGACCTTAGCATCCAAGAACGCGAAGGTCACCTTCTTCGTGAATGGCGACAACGAAAGGTATGCTTTTTGTCATCTCAAAACGAATTTGACAAAGAAGTCCCGAGCCACCTGCTAAAGTACCTGATGTGTCTTTCTCCGCCCTTCTCACCCCAAATAGCCGACTCACAGACCCCAACATCCAATCGCTGGTCCTCAGAGCCTACCGAGCAGGCCACCAAATCGCCTCCCACGGCTACTACCACTACAGCAGCACCAACCAACTCAACGAGTTCACCACCGAAACCAACATCCGCCAACTCGACGATCTTTTCTTCTCCTTCCTCAACGTCCGCCCCACCTTCTTCCGTCCACCCTACGGTGAATACGACGCAGGAACGCAACGCGCACTTGGTCGCGCCGGATACAAGTACCTTGTTTATTGGAACTTTGACCCAAGGGACTGGGTGAAGACTAACCCGGGGGAGGAGATTGTGAAGGCGTTTAGGAATGTGTTGGATAGGGCGGATCCGAGGACGAGCAGCTTTGTGTCTTTGCAGCATGACTGGAGAAGGGAGAGTGTGGATAATGTTGGGTTCATTGTGGATTATGTGAGGAGTAAGGGGTATAGGCTGGTGACCATGGCGGAATGTCTTGGGGAGACGCAGAATGGGGGGTATTTATGAAGTGAAGGCACGAGCGTGTGAGAGATAGAGGAAGGGATTATGGCCAAACACGATATAGACGAGCTGTAAGTGTAAATAGACGATAAACGCTTCACTTTTGATCCGTGCACATGGCTGTGGGAACAACGATACGGGATGGGGAGACGCTCCCAAAAGGACCGAAAAGGGTAGAGGTAAAGATATCAAAGACACATCCAATTCTCATGGCAAGGCTCTGCAGACGCTGTCAGAGCTATTAGTGGCACCATTGCGTCCTCTTGAGCTGCCGCTTTGGGATGCGGGGTAGATACATCTCCAAAGACCGAGATGGCGCGCCATTTCTCACTTTGAAACGCGCATACACCACGCCGCCGTGGCGACCCCACCCACACATAGTCAAGACGCGTTCACGAGAGACAAGCATACGTGGGTGGAGGTCATCAATTCCTATGGTACGGTCTTGGCGCGATTGTGTCGACGTAGCCGACGCCAGTGTCCACCAGGTCTAGCGGTTCTGTCTTGAGCGTTTGACATAAGGTTTTTCCCGCCAAAAATCATGGTGATTCCCGCGCAGATTCCCGCCACTCGTACTCATCTCGTACTTCGGAAATTTTTCGGTAGCATGGGTTTATTACGGCAAATCGGGTTTTAGCTGTCTGTGAAAAAAACAACGTGTTTCACCAAGCTGGGAGTGTAGAGAAGTGGAGGAGGACTTTGAGTCTCCCCCGTACATCACCACAAACCACCACTCCATCGGCGCCTATCCCGCTCACTCCGGCGCCGTCGCACTCCACCACGCGTAGAAGACGGGATACCTTTGATTCGGGGTTCAGAGAAGGGAAAGCGGCAGCAGAAGGGCGGACGGGGGGGAGGCCCTTTGTCTTTCTTGTGGTAGTTCCTAGCGGATGGGAGGGGGTTGTCCATCTTGGCTATCATCCGGATTGCAATCGATGCGACAATCGGAACGCGGTGCCAATTGAACCAACGCGATTCCGTATCAATCTTGATCAACCGGAGAAGCACGTGGAGACCTCTCAACCTTCCGACATTCCAACTCGGTTCCAGATTCTCACCCTCCGACGAAATTTCGTGATTTTGAGAGCTTGCGTCGAATATCGAGGGAACCGGTGAAAACTCGAAGAAGCGGAATTGCAAGGTGTGTAGGTTTGCTTGGGTGGCAACGTTTTGCGTGTGTACGAGCGCTCATGCTCAATTAGAGACGGCTCGTACAACATGGAAGTATGCCCTGTGTTCACCCTTTTTTTGGCTGGTCCTTCAGAGTGGAAGTGTCAACACAAGGGAGACGACAGTAGAGAAACCTCGGCGAAGGGCGGCTACATACGACAAACCGATACATTCGACGACTAGTTGAACGAAAAGTGACTGTGACAACGGAGGGGGAAGTTTCATGGAGAGAATCAGAATCATTGATTATTCGCACCAGGGCGGTCATAATAGTAGCTACTCACGAGGGAAGACACGTCCAACTACACCAAGGTGGCAGTAACAAGAGCAGCATTCCAACAAACGACGACTTTACACCCCACAGTATCGCTGGATTCTGCACACTGGATACCCTCCTTGCGACGCATGCCTTTCAATATTAGCACGTTTGACGTTTGACCAGGTCATTCAGGAGACACTGTCAGCAATATCTGTGTGCGTATGCTGGCGATGAAAGATGCAAATCACAGAGGTGTCTTTCTGTCTCGTGGAGGCCGTGAAATTTTGGGGATGACTGCAAGGGGTTTATATTCTTCATAAACAACGGTCTAACACGTTGCATGAATATCTCTTTCTTCCTTCCACGGTGCACCCTTATGCAACTCCACATCGTTATCTCTCAGTTATACCGGCCCATTGTACTGAGTCAGGAACGATTTTTCGTCGATTCTGCAATTTCTATAACGGAGACTGGTCAAAAGAAAAAGTTATCTTCGATTTTATTTGTTCGACTGATGGTAAGTGTTGCCAGTCAATTATTTGTTTTCTTTCTCCATTTCCCTCTGCGAATAGCTCACCAGCTCCCCAATGACTAATTGGCACATCGTCATTTGGTAGGCGCCAGATCACCCTCTGTTGAAGCTCATATCCTCCTCTGAGACTCGTCAACCCATTCCGGAGGACATTCCTCCCTTCCTTCGGTGCTTGTTGAACTATGGTCAACGAAGCGCTTTCCGCAACCGCATTTCCGCCGTCACCGTCGAAGAAAAAACACTAACTCTCCCCGTCGACGTTGACAATGTCATCGTCGTTATGAACTACGAACTCTAACATTCGATCCACACGACATATTCAACAATCGAAGGGAAACACGATTTGGTGGACCACCAGTCGTACGTTTACCCCCCTGACTTCAACCTTTCATTCGAAAATCAACAACACACTTCCGAAAACTCTCGTTATGACAAGATGAACCCTAGCGAAAACAACAACAGTATGAGCGGGGATGGTATTTCGGGGGTTTCGACCCAGCCTCAGCAACCATCGTCTGTTACAGAAGCAAATCCTCCTGCTACCATGAGCGGGGCACCCGCTCCGTATATGTCATCCTCTGCTTCCTCTTCAACGATACAACAAAACCAAACCTATCAACCGCAGTTTCAGCAACAACAGCAACCACCTCAACAGCAACAACAACTCCAACAACAAAGTCAAACGCAAGTTTACTCACCACAACAATCATCACCACCGCAATTCATGCCTGGAAGCCAACCATCTCAACCACCACAACAGTACCTTCAGTCGAATCAAAACCAAGGATCTCCACCGCAGCTGGTGCAGCATATGTATGCGCAGCAGCAGCAACAACAACAACACCTTCCTCCTCTGCCTGCACAGCAGCTCCTGCAGAAACCTTTAGTTCAAGATGATGATGACGAAGATGAAGATCATAAAGTCGTTGAGGTGCGTGTTTAGACTATCCATTTCCTCGCCCCCACATTCACATTGCGACCCGTTGCCTATGACTTGCGACATGTACAATTTTTTGATACGCAACTGTCCTTTTATCGGATGGTCGGAAACTTCGTGCACGAAATACTGATTCTAATTTTTTTTTACTTGGTTTTGTGATTCAGACCGATCCCACCGGCCGATTCGAGAGATACGTTGTTTCTTTGGGCAAAGGCGCGTACAAAAACGTCTTCAAAGCCTTCGACACAGAAGAAGGTGTCGAGGTCGCATGGAACCAGCTCCGCCTGGATCACCTCAACAAGCGCGACGCTTCCCGCATCCTAAGCGAAATCCGCATTCTCGAGTCTCTCCGCAACGAACACATCATTAATCTTTTCTATTCATGGAACGCAAAAGGCCGGGACGGCAAAGACCGCGTCTTCTTCATTACGGAGCTCATGACCAGTGGGACGTTGAAGAGCTACATTCGCAAGACGAAAGGACCCGTCAAGCCCAAAGTTTTGAGGAATTGGTGTCGCCAGATTTTGAGCGGATTGCATTATTTGCATACGAGGGATCCCCCGATCATACATAGGGATTTGAAGTGCGAGAATATTTTTATTAATGGGAATAATGGACAGGCGAAGATTGGGGATTTGGGGCTTGCTACGATCAAGAATCGCGACCACGTGTCCTCGGTATTGGGGTATGTGATCTAGGTGCTCGCTTGATTTGCGTTTGGGTGTGAATGTCTCTCCGCTTCTGTTTGCCGTCGGGCAATGCCCCTCCGTGAAATCTTTCCCTCCTCATCACTGAATTCTCTCAACAGAACACCCGAATTCATGGCCCCCGAGCTTTACGATGAACGGTACGATGAAAAAGTAGACATTTACGCATTCGGGATGGTCGTCCTCGAAATCGTCACAAAAGAATACCCGTACAGTGAATGCACAAACCAGGCCCAGATCTACAAGAAGGTGACGACGGGGATTAAACCGCTCGCTCTTAGCAAAGTGACTGACGAAGAGACGAAAAAGTTCATCGAGTGCTGCATCGCATACGATCCGAAGGCGAGACCTGCTGCTGAAGATCTGCTGAGGCACCCGTTCTTGGATATGCAAGGGGCGTCGATGGGTGCGGGGTCGCAGAATATGGTATGGCAGCAGCAGGGATCGCAGGACAACCTGGGGAGCAGTGGATTTTCGAGCGGGGCTTGGACTACGATGTCGCAGTCGACGACTGCTGGGTTCTCGTATACGTCCTCGTCGGCGGGCAGGCTGAGTTCGAGCAATGTGGACGTATTTGACAGCAGTGGGGGGGCGGAGGCACTCCAGTCGCAACGAACGTCAATGCATTCGCAGCAGCAGCAGCAGAGCATGCAAGGAATGAACGCTCGGCCTTCTCCGGCTCTCAATGCGGGGTCTCCGGCGTCTGATCCTCTTTCCTCCAGTATGAACGGCAGAGTGGGTGGAGCAGCTAGTGGAGGCTGGAGTTCACAAGCGGGCAATATTGGAGCGGTGGCCGATGGTGGACAGATGCATCAGCAGATGTACGTCCATCAGCAGCAGGGAAGTCAAGGCCAAGCGCGGAGGATTATGTCACCCATCCTGCCCCTACAACACCCAGGACAAGCGTTGATACGACCTCCTTCACATGCGCATCCGCAGCAGATGTTCCCACCAAATGTGCATCCGCAACAACCGCCTGCTTTGCAAATGTCTTATCAACAGCAACAGCAGCAGATGCAAACGCAAATGCATCCACAGCAAATGCAGCAGCAACAAATGCACCCCGCTGGTATGGGTGGGGGTATGGGTACAAGGGGTACAAGCACGACAAGCACGACCTCCCATTCGCAACCTACATCGCCTACGTTGTCGCAGCCGACCATGGCCCAACAGTTGCAACAACAACAGCAGATCCAGCAACATCATCAACAGTTGCAGATGCAGTTGCAGATGCGGCTATCCTCTACGGCATCTTCAAATCAGTCCACCTCCTCCATCTCATCCTCTTCCGCGTCGTCGTCATCGGCAACGTCTTCCCCGCCGTCTATGGTGTCCCTACAGCCACAACCGCAAGTCCAGCAGCCGCAATCGCAAGCAGCCCAACTCCAATCGGTTCAGCAGAAACCTCCTGTCGCCGCGGCGGTTCAGAGACCGACTGTTGGTCCCGATGGTAGCAACATCAGCGTGAGTGACGTGAGTGAAAACGTAAACCCAAGCCCCTCCACAAGCACGAGTGGTGGGAGCGGCGATGTTGTCGCGGTCGGTGATGATGATATTATCAACGATCACGAACAGGTTGCAAAGATGGGTGGGACGGCTAGCGGAAGCACGTCAAGGTCTGCTTCGCATCCCGGGACCCCGCCTGCAGCTGCGTTCACAGACGTTTTGTCACAGGGTGGTTCGGTCCAAGACCAAGTGGAGAGTAACACCGAGAGCTCGGATACTGCGCGTGACAAGGAAGGCACTGGGATGAAAAAAGATCGGCGCAGTATTCCCCCGGCAGTTTCGACCGTCATCAAAATTGAAACGCAGGACCACACCTTCCAAGTTCGCACTCCGGTCCCGGATCCTGTAGCGTTGGTATATCACCACGGTGCACCTCTTCCCGGCAGCAATCTCAACAACGCGAACCCGCTTAGAGCTTCTGGAAGTGAAACAACTCCTACGGCGGTGGCTTTGTCTAATCCCTCAGTCGCTCCGCATCCCCTTGCCAGTTCGACAGGTGTTGCGGCAGCTCCCGCCGGTGTGCCTGCTGTAGCCGGTGCCTCACCTGCAACTGCCGCGCAGGTGGTCCAAACATCCCAAATCGTTGTGGAGGTCGTCGAAAACGCCGCCGGAATCGGTGAAGACGAAATTCTCCTCAAGATGGTGTACGTGGTCCCCGGAAAACCCAACCAAGAGATCAAATTCCCGTTCAACTTGGGCGAAGACACTGCAACGGATGTTGTATCCGAGATGGTGAAGGAGAACTTGATTGAGGCGGAAGATGAGACGATGGCGAGAAGACGACTTGAGGAGGCGATACGGAATGCGTTTAAGAAGAATAAGCAGCAGCAAGGAGGGGCACCAGGAACGAGGTTGTCCCAAGTTGGCCCGCCTCAGGCCTTACAACAACAGCAGCAGCAAGGAAGTTTAGCGCCAGGGCAGCAGCGACAATCCTTGTCAACGTCTTCCGCGTCGTCGTCGTCATCGCAGGTGTATAGGTCGGGGAGTCAGAGTAGTGTAATGGGATTTGGCGAACCGGATATGGGCTCTCAACAGCAACAACGACTTGAACGGCGGCCTAGTCAGCATGGGATGAGTGGGTCAGCTAGTAGTGTGGGTGCGATGATGCCGCATGCGATGGATCCGAATGAGATGATGATGATGGGAGATGGTGATGTTGCGCCTGTTGGTGCGATGGGTATGGGTATGAATATGGATAGCCATGGCTTGATCCCCTCTGAAGCGCAGGCGCTGGTGGCGGGGAGACGGTACAGTGAGGAGGCCATGATGCAGGTAAGATTTGGTGCCGAAATGTTTGCTTTGACCTGGAATGCGTTTCTCACTGCTCAAACTTCAAATTTTCTTTGTGACCCCAATACAGGAATACATCGAAGGCTTGCCGTACGCACCGCCGCCGACCATGTATGAAAACGTACCCTATATGGCAGGTCCTGGCGTTCCACCGTATATGGATCCGTCGGGCTACCAGACCGGTCCTTATCCCCATCAACCACAGCAGACGGTGCCCATTCAAATCCCCAGACAAGGCGCGATGATGGGATATAGTGGTACGGGCTCAGTCGGCGATTACGCGGATGATGCTTACATGGAGTACGGTGCCAGTGGCCACGAACATGCAATTGGAGGAGCTCCAGATCTATCACCGCCGGATAATACGGCTATTTATCAGCAAACGGGCGTTTCTCCGCAACATCAATCACAGCCAGGATACCAAGTCCCATCATCTCCGCCTCTTGCTCAGACGCAACTCCACCAGCAACCTCATCCACAGGAAAACCCCAAACCAATCGTGTCTGCTGCGACATTCCCGCGTAGTTTGAGCAACAGCTCCAACTCAAGTGGTGGTGGCGCGGGTGCTGCCTCTGCTGTCGCCGCTGGTGCACCTGGGATGGGACCCATGAAGGCGGTTACACTCCCACGGGCCGCGTCATCAGCATCTCTTGCGAGTTCACAACAGGACGGTCTAAGGAGGACTCTGACGGCATATTCGGCGACAGGACGTGCGGGTGCCGGTGAGGGCAGTACGCTCGGTCGTACTTCGCGTTCCCCATCTGCGCCTGCATCTCCCATTCTTCCTAGGTCGGCATCCGTCGTAAGTCGGAAAAGTGATGCAGGCAGCGATTCGGGTGATACCAGTGGATCGAAACTCGCGAATCCGAATGAACATGGGGTACCACCGCGTCGACCTAGCAGCGCTTCGTCGTCATCGTCAACCAAAACTCCTTCACGTCCGGGTACACCTAGTGGGGAGTATCCGTCGGGAGCCCTCAACCAACAATCGCAACAACATCATATGCAATGGTACGCGCAGCAGCAGCAACAAGGTGCACATCCCCAACAGCCTTTCCGGGGTATTCAACAGGCATATCCTCCCTACCCGCAGCAGCATCCGGCGCCCCATCCTCAGCCGCAGACACTGCCGATCCAGCTTTCCCCTCGGATGAAGGCTGCTGGTTTACCCATTCAAGGCGGCGCCGGAGGCGTAAGCGGTTACAGATCTGGGGTCAGCACCAGCTCTAACGGGTCGGAGGCCAGCAACGGAGGGGGTGGTGCATCGATGGAGCTGCCGAGCCCGCAAATGCTTCCGGGATCCATGGTTCAGCAGCAACATCCGTACCAGTCGTATCCACAAGGGCAAATGCATAAACAACAATATATGAGATATGGTGGTGGAAACATGATGATGGGTGGATACCCTTCCCAGCACCCTCACCCGCAACAAGGACCGGTGATGACCAATAACAACGGTGGAGTTCCTGCTGAAGCCAAATTTGTGGAGGGTCCTCCGCCGCTGGATCTGCCGCCTGCTGTGGTTGGTGTGTCGAAAGATGCATCGTCTGTTGGTGGTGACGACTCTCTCTCGTCCTCGGTGTTGTCGTCCATTTCATCCTCTGGCCCAGATGATGTGGCTCTTAGCCCGAGAAGCCTAGCAATGGAACAGCAGCAGTTCGCGGGACGCCCGGTTCAGCAGCACCCGCTTCAACAGCAGCAAAAGTCACTGCAACCGCCACAAGGGGTCATGCCGCCGACCAAATCCCCTCGCATGGTGAACCGTGAGCTTCCCGGCGAGATGGTCCAAGGTGTGGCAGGGATGAACATCGTCGGAGGAGGAGGCGACCAGCGGCAGCAACTTGCGCATCACCATATGCAATATCACCAAACGGGTGCTCCCCATGCACTATCACAAGCGGGCGCTGCGATAATGCAAAGGCAGAAGAGTATGCCTGGCGCTGTGGGAGCGCAACAAGGTTATGGTGCATATGGGTCTCCTCCGCAGCATCAGCAGGGGATGGTTTATGAGGGCGCGCAAGGGTATGCGGGGTATATGCAGGGACAAGGACAATACTTCACGACGCCTCAGCATCAGGGATGGCCTGCTCAAGGTGGATATGGGATGATGGGACAGAGAGGACCCGGTGGCCAACCGATGGGACAAATGGTGCATCCTGGTGGCCCTAGTAACGCTGGCGGCAACATTGGCGGCCATGGATACGGCTACGTTCCGCAAAACTCGTACCCCGTGCAGCAGAATGCGGGTCAGTTTGTTCAACAGCACCCCCCACCAACGCGACAGATGCCTGGACCACCTGCTGGTATGGTTGGTGCTAATCAGAACGTGGCACCGATGACAACTGCTGGACGACAGCCACAAAGGTATGCAAATGCTGTTGCGACCCCATCGGGTGGTGGTTACGCTGCTCAGCATTCCGCGCATCATCAGGAGAAGCAGCTTCCGCAACAACATCATCCACAACAGCAGCATTTTGTGGGACAACAAGCACCCGTCGGCGGAGAGCCAGCAGCACCAGGAGAGGCAGATGGCGTTGTGGTCGTCGCAGGATACCAACAGCAACAAGCACCACCACAACTGCAGCAGGCACCGCCCGCGGGTGTGTCAGTCGCACGGTCGCGAAGTGCCACTTCTGAAACACAGCCGAGTAGTGGCAGTGGTGGCAGTGTGGAATTGAATCCTGAAGTGTCCAAGAACCTGGATCAATAATGACATGTGGCATTTGTTCGCGGCATACCAAATCCCAACCTCGAAAAACAAACAGAAACGGACAATGTTTTTCCTCCTCTACTATCTACTATCTCACACTTATCTCTTTTACTTTGCTGTTATTGTTTTCTCTTTAGCTTACGCTTTCTCTTCTCTTGCACATTTTCATCGCCCCCCACCTTTCCTTTTTGTTTCTTGTGTATTTTTCCCGTTTTTCAGCGCGTTTGAATTCTGGACAAGAGATGGATCATAGATATACGTTATACATTGGTGGTCTGGGAGAAAGGGGGGGACTGGTTTGGAATGACGGGTTGTTGGAGGGGGGAAACAGGGGGGAGAGGAGGACGTGCTGCACAGAAAAACTGTTTTACAGCTTTGCTTGTGGATATGTGCGTAAATTCAATTGTGTGTTTGTTTGTTTTTTCCTTTTGCTGCGCAAGTCGTTATTTTTTCATTGTCGCAGAAAGAAAAGAGGAAGCAGAAGGGAGCAAAGTAGTGGTTGGCATACTAGTAATGGGCAGTAATTGTAGGGGGGTTTTTGTTTCGAGTTCTACGATTCGTGTACATGTATCTCTAGGAGCAATATGAAAACCCTGTTTCTCGCATTACAAATGAGTGACAACCGACTTTCAGGAATATTGGATGCATTTGTGTGGGGGGGTGTAATATTGCGAAGGACCAGAGCACCGTGGCACATCAAATACGCATTCAATTTGGAAGCTTCACATTCCCCATGATACATATTTATATGCATGTACCTAGCACCCCCACCCGGCTCCCTGCCCGGTTCCCCCCCTGCATTTTCGCTGTCTTGTCTTGAATCTTCGAGCCAGGTTGGCGACTGAGCGACCATCATTTGGTTTGCGCATTAGCAAGATCGAGATTTGAACCCAGGACTGCCACGTCGCCCAATATGAACTGCATAAAGCCACAAGCCTCGGGGGCTTGTACGGAGTACGAAAACGGTCAATAGCAATGTCCGACTCAAACACAAGAACACCGTACCTTTCTGAGGCCACAACAAAAAAAACAAGCGAACAGCCAGGCAAACGGCAAGGGCTGTGGAGTTCCAGAAGCGCTATTGGTTCTCTGGGAGGCTTTCTGTTTTCTCCCAGTGGTGTGTTTTCATTGGGCGTTGGAAAACTTCATCTCAGTCACATCTCAGTCAGCCCAGGCGGAGATACAACGATGTCAAGATAGAGTCAACAACACTTCAGGCGCGCGCACAACGGAAAGCATGCGCTCTGCCAGCTGTTCGGCGACTCTTCATTTCACACCCTGAACGAACCGCCAGCTATCCGCGACGACATATCACATCGCCTTCGAACTCGTGAAACGTCGTGCGGACAACAGAGGAGTTTCAACAAGTCCAGAACGACCCGTGCCACGCACGCACGGCAATAAGGGAGGGTACAAGGGAAATAATGGATTCAGGGCGAATAAAAGCAACAACGGCCGTCTCTAGGACGCGTTGGGGAGTGGTTTCGCCTGGTTGGTGGCGGTTCTGGGTCTGGGTGATAAATTTGGTGGTTTTGCCCCACAAGGTTGTTCTTGCTCAGCAAAGGCCTGGAAGCGACAACATATTCGACAACGGAACGCTTATGATCATCATTATTGCTGTGGGTGGTGGTCTGCTACTTCTTCTCGTGGGCGTTGGGTGTTGTCTCTGCAGTAGGAGGAAGAGAAGGAGGAACGAGGCGAAGAAACTCGAGTTGCAGGAACAAGCAGCAGCAGCGGCAGCCATGGGAGGTGGATTGAGTGGTAGTGGTGGTGTTGGAGCCGGGTCGACACGATTTGGTGGTAGTGTCAACAGTGGAACCTCGTCTTCAGAAAAGTCACGGAAATCTCCGAGACTCCCGGAGTTGGACATCGCCAAATCCCCTTACGGATCTTCCGGCCGCAACACGCAGCAACAACAATCGAAGGCTGGTATAAATGGACAGGGTGTTGCCGCTAGAACGCCCGCTGGGGCTTCTTGGTTGGACGGCAACGAGAAAAATATGTCCCCAACAACACCAAGCTTATCCAGGTACTTGGAAGTCAAAGGCGCCTCCTCCCCGTTTTCCGTCGAATTCCCTGTCTTGGACCCCAAATCGCCGACATCACCTACGCCAGGTACACCAACAACAAATCTTTCATCGAATAGAAACAAGTCACCTAATAATCCTCCATCTGGGGTATCCTCCACATCGGCAACACAACAAGGACGACCTTCACCAGCGCCAGCGGATCAGAACGAGCCTAGAAACGCTAGCGGGTCGCGCAATCCGAAGTCACCTCAGTCTCAAACGCCACAAGGACGTAGACAATCCCTCGCGTTTTCCTCCACATCAATACCGCAAACACCTGCAAAACCAGGGAATCCAACTCCACCCTCTCGGAATCGCAACAACAACACTTTCAATCCCGGATCTCCTTACAATCAAAACAACAGTCCAAGTTCGGGCGCCAACAACCTACCAGGATCGTTATCACAGTTATCGAGTACAAATGCCACCGCGGGCTCGTCACTGAATGCATCCATTCCAAATTCGTTTGCTTCTACATCGACGTTCTCATCTACGATTTCGTCAGGCGTGTTCGATCTTGGATATAGAAGCAGTCGGATGGTGTATTGTGTGGTCCATAACTACGCCCCGCAAAGGAGCGATGAAGTAGAGCTTTTGGTTGGGGATATCGTTCATGTCAGGTAAACATATTTTCCTCTATGTTGATGCGTTGTAGCTTTTGTGAAGTCCGTTCCCCGCATTTTGTTTCCATCGCACATTTTCTTTTCCCAATGTGTGCGTTTCTTGATGTTTGATCGTTGTTTTCCATCACTTCACAGAGCATGTTACGGCGATGGATGGTGTGAAGGCACAAACCAAAGGACAAACGTTACTGGTTTCTTCCCGAAAACCTATCTGGCCCCCCGCGAACTTTCTACCGCCAATACATCATCGCCCCTCGCAGCAACGACATCAGCAGCAAACAAATCATCGTCCCCGTTGGCGTCTACCTCAAACATTGCCCCGCCCGATGTCACCATTACCCCATCTCCATCAGACGGAAAAGGGAAAGCACTGCAACAAAAGGCCGTGGACACGAAGAAGGGACCTGGCGGGGCAAGTGCGGTTGGCAAAGGTGCGTCGAAATCGGACAGCGACGAAGCAGATGAGCTTATGCGGGATTTGGATAGGCAGGTGCAACAGGCGTTGTTGGCGACCGGGAATGAACCGTCTGGATCCTCCAATACTAGTTCCAAAAAGGGAGAGCCTCCATCGCCAAAGTCGCCTAGTAGCAAGACTGGTGGCGCTGGTAAAAGCAGCGCAAACGCCGCGGGAAATGTGGGTGGGAGCTATAGTGTTGGGACGGGTGCCGTTGCGACGGCGAATTTCTCCTCCACGGCCACCGATGAGATCGAGTTGCGTATAGGTGATGCGGTTTCTATTCGCCTGATTTACAGTGATGGGTGGGCGTCTGGGATGAATCACCGGACAGGGAAGTCAGGAACTTTCCCTCTCCACGCTGTGACTCGCACGCCCGCGGCAAACCCTCCTTCGAAAACAAGTGGTGTGGTATCTTCTCCCGTCTCGTCACCGACGTCACCGACATCAGCGGGGGCCGGAGGTGCAGTTTCACCAACCAGTCCAGCTTCAAACGGATCCGTCTCCGTACGCCGACGTTCACGCCGCACGACATCGTTGGCCTACACTGTCGATGAACACCAGCAAATGACCAAGAATCGTATCTCGTCATCATCTTCAAACAGCGGCGGCAACAAGAATGGAGGCAACGGTTCCCCAATCATGCGCAAGAACACTGCTTCCTCAGTCACATCATACTACAACCCAGCCCTCCCAAAACGCTCCATGTCCATCAGCCAACACAGTGCTGCAAGTGGTAACAGGGTTGGGAGTGTTGCCGGGAGTGTCGGGTACGATACCATCATAAGCTCTCTTGGCAACAACAGCATTATCGACAGTTACGCCTTCTCGACTGTTGCCAGTGATTTGAGTGTGGATAGCTGGATCGGTGGCGGCAGTGGGTCTGGAACGTCGGGTACAGGCGAAAGCATCATCATCGTCAACGGTATTATTCCGCAGGCGCCGGCCAATGCTGAGGATGCACCCCGCGTGGAGGGCGACGAGACGGAACCAAAGATTATGTCAGGAAACGAGATGCTCAAGTCTGTGGATCGTTTGATGAAGCCCAACCCTCCTGCTCTGCAACAACAGTCTGCGCAAAATCAGCAACAGAGTCAGACACAGCAGGGATCTGGAAACGCAAGTTCGGCACCCACATCGCAAAACGCTGCTGGTGGAGAGGCGGGAGAAACGGGAACTGCTCCACAAGCGTTGATTACGATTCCGGTCACGGCTCGGTTTGTGCCTGTTTTGGAAGATGAGATCGAAGTCAATGTGGGCGACTTGGTTACCATTCGGTAGGTGTTGCTTACTTTACATAAACTTCTCTAAAGCGCAAGTCTTGCTCTGCCTCAAATGGCGCTCTAATCTCAATTCTCGTCATGCTTTTCCCCTTTATCATCAACCCAGTATGCTTTACGATGACGGCTGGTGTGTCGGCACAAACCTAAGAAGCGGCAAATCCGGCGTCTTCCCCCTAATCTCCCTCAACCTCATGCTCGAACCCGCCGATTCCAACACCACCGACTCATCCACCAAGCCCATCGAATCCACCACCCAAAACAACACAACCCGATCTCCCTCCAACCCCTCCTCCTCCACCGGTACCGCCTCTAGACCAAATCCATCCACATCCGCGTCGTCACCCCAACACTCCACCTCATCCTCCCCACCGCCTTCTCACCCCCAACAACTCTCACAACAGCAACGACAGCCCTACCAACAACCAACCCACCACCTCCGACAACCAGCTCTCCCGCCCTCATTGTCGCTCCAACAATCCCAAATGCGGTTACAGCAACAGCAGCGAGACCCGCAGGGAGGGTTGCCGATGGGATCGTCGCCGTTATCCCCTGGTGCAGGCGTGGGTTTAGGGGCAGGGAAACAGAAACAGAAGATGAATCCGTTTTCAAGGTGGCAGAAGAAGGAGTAGAGGATGAAGAGGGTGAACGGTTGGGAAAGTGGGGCGGTGGGGATGTTTGGTGGGGTTGATAATAGAAGGATACCATGGGGTTGATTTATTGATTGACGCTTTTGTATTTGATTATGAGGGTTTGGGTCTGGATTTGAGTTGTCCGCGGCATTGTTTGGTTTTTTATTTCTGCTTCTTGATATATGGAACATGATATATAGACTTTGACTTATCTACATACTTATGTACTGGGTGGAAAATGGTTTCTCGTCGTTCGTAACGCTGATGGCGACGACGGACGACCGAAATGAGATTGTTTTCGTTATGGACTCAGATGCTCTTACCCCAAGGTCTCAGTTGAGCTCTCTTGACATTCTTTACGAGTTCTACCGTCGTTCTACCTGGCGCCAACGCTCTGCCAGATGGATTCATCTTCAATTTCTTTGAGCAATGTTCCTTGGAGAAGACGTTGAGAAGACGTATAGGCCCGTCAAAGGCACATCCAGGTATGCAACGACGCCAAGAGTACATTACTGTAAACCTTTGATGAAGATGAGTCTGATGGGGGGTCATAACTCAGAAGCCATCAAACCCGTTCTAGCATCAAGACGGGCTGACGCCGGCAAGACATGCAGCATTTGAAACCGCGCTGCTACCCCTGCTGCTGCCCTGGCCAATACCCATGCCAATACCGCTCTGCATGGAGTCCTGCATCTTGCTGCATGGAGTCCGCTTCATCCGCTGCAAGATTGCCGTGATATTGCTCTGAAATAAAAAGTGCCATTTCCTTTTGTTTCCTGACCAGGACCTGGTCCAGGACGGGTCCAGGAGCAGATCCAGGACAGATTCTCACTGGGGTTCTCACGCGTCTCAAAAGCTCCGGTGGTCGGCGCGGTCCACGCAAAAAATTCGTTTTCGGCCTTTTGCTGCCTTTTCGTCTGCCAATGGTCCAGCCAATGGTCTGCCAAGAAAGAGCCACTGCGGGTATTTGCGCCCTCTCGGGCCGCATTTCAAACCCCACTAACGCATGCTACTGGACAGGCGGCGGAGGCTGCGGGCAGGCGAGAGAGCATTGGACAGGGCATGCTAGAAAATGTCAAAAAGCGAAGGCAGGCGATAATGCTGCCATGGAAACCGTACTCTGGTGATGCGACCCAGAAACGCGCATGCAAACTTCAAATGATGCTGTTATGGTCACATCCTGGGTCGGTCATGCTAATCATGGTCGTCGCCGCTCTCCTCATCGCCAGCGGACTCCTCCCAGCCGTTCATGCACAACCACCCTCCAACACCCAATGCCCCAACACCATCGGAACCACCTACACCATCATCCCCGGTCGCAACATCGACGCCGGAAGAGCCGCGCGAGGCGGCCCCGACGCAAAAGACGCCCCCCTTTCCGCCTCATCCCCCTGCGACTGCGCAAACTTGTGCGAGCAAAAACACGCAACAGCAGTATCAGCCGGGAAAGTCGGTCTTGACGCATCTCCCACCGACGGATGCGATTTCGCAGTTTTCATACCCGACCGGCGTGAATGTGTCTTGCAACGCACAACGAAAGGAGGACCACGGGATAAATCCCGTGCACGGGTTCTTTTCCGGGAGATTAATGGGACGAACATAGGTGGTGGGATGCTTGTTGGGGATATTGATGGGTACTTTAACCCTGCCTATGCGAATGGGGTGCGAGGACTTAGTTTGGAGGGGTGTTTGGAGTTTTGTAGGAGTTTGGGGCAGGATGCGTGTGATTTTGCGACGTACCGCGTGAACGCTTCGACTCCGGATATGATGAGATTTGTAGGGGGTTGTTTTGTGAAGGTGGCGGAACAGAGCGAGAATGCAATGCTGATATACCGTACGGGGGGTAAAGGCGGTGAAGTCCCGAATGCTCGTAGGGGATCTGAAGGAGTGGTGGGGCTTCCACAAGGATCAGTGACAGTTACAGAGTCTCAGCAACAACCATCACCCATACCGATACCGCCAGAAACTACTACAATCACACACTCAGAAAACGACATGGCGGCACCACCGACGATCGAAACCATTTTACCCATCAACGAACCCCAACAACTACGCAGTAAAGGTCCCTCCGCACGCACGACCGCGCTATGGGTATTCGGCGCCTGCCTCCTAGGCCTCGTCGTCGGAAAAACAATCTTCCTCGCTCTCTTCTACTACCGCAAGTACAGAGACAACTCCTCCTCCAATTCACAAACCGACATCCAGAGAAACGAAGCGAACGTGAAGTGGAGTATGATCCTCCCGAAGACTCTCCCCCGGACGCTGTCACGGTCGCAGTTGGATTCAAAGTACAATGGCAACTCGATGCAGAGAATGGAGAAGTATAAATCACCTTCGGTGATGTTACCCTCGTTACCCCCCTTCAGCATGACCCGCGATTTGTCATTGGCGAGAGCATCACCCGTCCAAACCAGAGGAACGCAACACCCCGCACCCCAAGCACCGGACGAGACCGGCACCTCCATCGTTTTCCCCAGCCATGCACCCTCACAATCACCCCTCTCGACTCCACCAAGCCCCGTAACAGCATCCACCAGCAACCCCCCCTCACACTACTCAGAAGTCGTCGTGAGGTTACCGAATCCCGCTTTACCAACAGCATATTCTATGGACCGACAGTCAAGTGTCGGGGATACTTTAACGAGCCACTTATCTTCGTGGCCGTCGCTTGGGTTGCCATCCTATCCGACAGAGGAACCCAAGAAAACTAAGTTAATGCGGATACTTTGATATTTATTTGATCATGAGGACACGCGTATGTATTTGTAATATTATCGCAGGCTGGTAGCTCGGATTCTATGGTTTGTTTTCTAGGACTGCCCGTTTCGTTTGGTTGATGGGTGGTTTGATATATATAGATATGATAGATTTGTTTTTCCCCGCAATGTACATAGTTCATTCAACCAATTTAACAAATAAAAAGCACCGTTATTCCGATTCGGCTCTTTAACTCAAGTGTGCGCTTCTATCCTGTACGCACGTCCTCCGGTGACCCCCCGTACTGTTTGCTAGTTCCCCCAACATGGACAGCGCGCGTAACGTTCTTCGTCATTGTCTGAGTCATTTTACTTTTGAAGTTTCCTGTGCTCAGGGCGCCATCTAGATTTCTGGATCTGAGGATTATTCAAAAGAATCGGAGATAAACTAGGAGGTGGTTTGCGTCAGAAGTGTGAGTCATTGTCACTCAAGCGTCGGAGTTTGCCTGGTTTGCGGAGTTTGCACGTTTCGAAATTGGTGGGAGACAACAAGAAGCATGTCGCACAGAAACATGACAAATGAGTTTGACAAAACGCCAACAACAAAACCAGAAGTCTCGAAAGCTAGGTCGAAAGCCCACGAGTGAGAAGGCGTTTTCTGCGCTTTTATGCGTCCGTGCGAGCACAATGCGGTAATCAGATCCGAATTTGCGCTCTAGACGTGTTCTACCGTTGTCAGCAAGCGATAATATTGCTTCTCCTACTCTCCTGCTTCCAGGATGCACTTCAACTGTGCAAGATTTACAGGTCGAGATGAGTGGATAGAGTAACTACGTATGTTTGGAAGTTCTTACGACATATGATTTGATTAGTCCTTAACTCTGCGCTCCCAACTCTTCTCCCTGCACC